>JAXQQM020072362.1:0-92030 GCA_034641835.2 Pinus albicaulis
CAATACATGCTTGCCCGCTTTCCAAAAGAGCTTGGTAGGCTTAACCATAGCTTGCGAAAGCTGGTTAACTGCATAGCATATATCGGGTCGAGTATTGACCAGATACATCAACGACCCCACCAACTGTCGATAGACAGTGGCATCCACTACCTCCTCCGAAGTAGCATCACCCTTCCTCCAACCTCCAGGAAGAGGGGTATCAACAGGCTTGCAGCCTTGCATGTTGAACCTCTCCAGAATCTCCCGGGCATACTTGCCCTGAGAAACAAACAGTCCTCCACTGCGCTGCCAAATCTCCAATCCCAGGAAATAATGAATGATGCCCAGGTCCTTCATCTCAAACTCTCGTGCAAGATCCTCCTTGCATGAAAGTATCAACTGCTCATCGCCAGTCAAAATCAGATCATCTACATACAGTACGATGATCAACAGCTTTCCCTCCACCACAATCTGGTACAGGTTTGGATCCGCCTCACTCTTGGAGAATCCAAGCCCGGTGAAGTAGCTGTCTATCCGAGTGTACCAAGCACGAGGTGCTTGCTTCGGCCCGTACAGTGCTCTCTTGAGTCGGCACACATGCGACTCACTGCTGAAGATCTCAAAACCTTCAGGCTGCTCTATGTACACCTCCTCCTCAATAACTCCATTGAGGAACGCAGTCTTCACATCCATCCGATGAATGTGCCACCCCATCTGCGCTGAGAGAGCAAGGATCGTCCGTATGGAAGAGTACCTTGCGACAGGTGCAAAAGTCTCCTCATAGTCAATCCCCTCGATCTGTGAGAAGCCACGGGCGACAAATCTCGCCTTGTACTTCACCACACTCCCGTCAGCCGCCTGCTTCACCTTGTAGATCCATCGCGAACCTACAACTGATTTCCCAACCGGTCTTGGGACAATCTCCCATGCACTGTTCCCGATGATCGAATCATATTCTTCGATCATGGCATCAACCCATGCGGGTTCCTCCACAGCTTCCTCAAAAGAGGATGGCTCTGTCACAACACATTGACTCATAAGAGCCATGTATCCAGTGTACCGATCTGGTGACTGTCTCTGTCTGCGCTGTGCTGTAGGTGGTCCTACAACCTTCTCTGCATCCCGAGCCAGTCGCTCAGCTTCTGTAGTGCGCATGCGCCCTCTGATGGTTGGCGCTGCCTGGGTGGTTTCTTCCACCTCCTGAACCTCCTCTTGTGGCCGATCCACATCCGGAAGCTCCTCCTTAGGAACTAACAGCTCCTCATCTGCATGCAAGTGTAGCTCCCTCTCAAGCGAACACTGCATGGCTTTCTCCTCCTGGAATTTTATATCCCGTCGCACAACAGTCTTGCGACTGTCTGGCACATACACCCGATAGTTGTGAGGTGTATCAGTGTACCCCACAAATATTCCAACTTCAGCAGCTGGATCCAGCTTCCTTCTCGCATCCTTCGTCACATGCATGTAGACAGGAGATCCGAAAATCCGCAAATGGGAAATATCAGGCCTCTTGCCAGAATAAGCCTCCTCTGGTGTACTCATGCCAAGAACCTTGTGAGGACAACGGTTCTGCACATACACTGCTGTATTGCATGCCTCGGCCCACAAGTGAAGGGGTAGGCCCTGATCATGCAACATCGCCCGTGCAGCACCCACGATCGTTCTGTTCTTCCGCTCAGCCACCCCGTTTTGCTGTGGGTTATGGGGTGCGATGAGCTCTCTCCAAATCCCTTCTGCGCTGCAGAACTCCTTGAATTCAGCCGAGATGAATTCACCACCGTTATCACTCCTTAGAGCAATCACCTTCTTCCCCGACTCCTTCTCGAACAGTGCTTTAAACTCACAGAACTTCGCGAATGTATCGCTCTTCTTCTGCATGAAGAAGATCCAGCACTTTCGAGAGAAATCATCAACAAAGATCACATAATACTTCTGCTTTGCTGTCGAAGCAACTGAGAAAGGACCACACACGTCTGTGTGAACTCTCTCAAGGATCGTCGTGGCGCGACTATCCTTCTCGTGAAAGGTGGCTTTCACATACTTCCCCAAAGTACACCCCTTGCACTGATCTGACTGCGCAAGGGTGCCCTTAGGAAGTCCAGTAGAAATCTGCTGCAGAATCTTCAAAGCTCCATGGTGAAGATGGCCCAATCTCCCGTGCCATAGTTCGCCCTCATCATCCCGGCTCACCACATCTCCAGCCTTGCATGCCATAGCTGCGCAGTCATCTACCTGCAACTGATAAAGGTTCTGAGATCGAACCCCTATCTTCCGGGTCTCTCCAGTAGTCTTACTGCGCAGGAAGGCTTTTCCTTCGCTGAAGACCACATCATAACCCTTATCCTCCAACATCGCTACTCAAATCAGGTTCTTCTTCAATCCAGGTACATGCATGACATCCTTTAAGACAAAGGGTTTACCAGACTCCCTCTGAAAGGATACGGTACCGATACCAGTCGCACTGTATCTACCGTCATCGCCCATCTCGATGTGCATACCCAAATCCTTGTCCTCCAGATCTGAGAAAAACTCCCGATCTCCCGTCATATGAAATGACGACCGCCGTCCAAGAACCATACCGATCCCATCACACTTGAAACCAAGCATGCAATCAAGGAAAAGTCAAGCTCTCGAATCAGAAGCCAAAGCTTCTCCATCTGCAGATCTTCCCCGCTTGCTTGTTCTTCTTCTTCTTTTGGACAATTGGTAGCATAATGTCCGTGATCATGGCAAGAAAACACTTCACTTTCGCCATATCCTCGCTTGCCCTTGTTCGTAATGAGAGGTTTTCTTACTCCTTCCCTTCTTTGCTTTGGACACCAAAGCGTTAGCTTCTCTTCATCGCCTCCCTTGATGAAGATCCATCCGAGTAGTCCTCCTTATCTCCTCCTGCATGAGATCCGCCCAAAGGCGCTCCCATCCCGGCAGCTTCTCCCGACCATCGACACTATCTTGATATGAGTGCCAAGCCTTCGGAAGACCAAGGAGAGCCAGGTCGACCATATCCTCTTCATCGACAGTAACTCCCACACTTCCCAGTTCATCTCCGCATTGAGTGAACTTCGTGAGGTATTTAGCGATACTGTCGCCCTTCTCCATCTTGATGTTCCTGAGCTTGTCTTTGAGCGCCAGCTTCCTTTGGTCACTCTTACTCTGGAATAGATCCGTCAAAGCTCTCCACATTAAATATGGAGTAGCCTTTCCATGAAGGCTGGATACAATATGATCCTTGACGCCCTCCAACAGGATCCTTCGACATTTCGCGATCTTCTTTTGCCATGCATCGACCAAAGCTGCATCAGTGGGCTTTGGGACATCCGTATCTACGAACTCCTTCAGACCATTATCTTCTAACACTGCTTCCATGCGATCCTTCCATGCAACATAGTTCGAACTGCCTTCAAGAGCATATTCGAGTCGCAAACCATTGAAAGAAGACATCTTTCAACACCGGCACCAAGAAGAACAACCTTCTGCAAAATTCGAATTCCAAACTCAAAGCTCTATCGCTTCCGATCTATACTTGGAAACAAATTATTTCCAAATCAGAGATTGACTGCAAAGGGCATTCACCAGATCTTTCACCTTACAAAGAAGGATGAATATTCCGGAGGCTACCTGGCCCGCATGCAGACTCTGTCCGAGGAAATAAGTTTGCAATCACCGTAATAGACTTCGACAATTAATCTCGCTCCGATACCATGTAGAAATTATCTGAATAAATCACTTATTCACTGAAGATTAACCTGGTCATATATCAATTTCGAATTGCATACATAACACATAACCTTCTTCTACAATTAATTGTCACATGCGGAAATAACATAAGCAATCTCACATCAAATCAATCACACATTAACTCAGAATGTATGGGGAAAGCCTATAGCTGAAAACCCCGCAGCTATTGTGTATATTATAATGGAGAAATCAAGTAACCAATAAAGTACAATACTCCTCACAAGTACTCAGTACTCTCTCATGAAGTTACTCACAATCTAGCTTGGTTTTGAACAAGTCTCGGGTTCATAATACACCACTAACTGCCTTGCCTCTATTGCGCAATCATGGCCTGTATATGAAGAGGTTCAAGGTTCGAATCCCCTTGCCTTGACTGCGCAATTGTCATGGACAATTCCTCCAAGTGTAATGCAAAACTCATGCAAAACAAATCTACCAACTGATAGCTTTACTCACCCTTTCATCTACCTCCTCCACTGGTCTCCACTAAACTGATCATGCACTGTAGTGAACTGAAGTGTTCTTGAGTTGACTAATGAGTTAATATTTAGTAAATTAAATATTATTTAATTTACTCCACTCATATCTAGTTGATTAGTTAGTTAACTAATCCCAACTAGTTCAACTAAAACAAACATAACACAACTCCACTACTTGTCCCGTTAACTCCTCCAAAACTCCTGCCACTGAAGTCTAACTGAAGCCAACCATGCAAGATGCCATCAAACCCTAGGAACCACGTGATTCCTTGTGTCAGTTGCATGAGTCACCTCCATGACTCAAACCGAAGTGCGCCAAGAGAGTAAACTGATGTTTATAGTCAAAATATTATTAAGGGTAAATAATATTTGACTTCCATATTTTTAGGAGATCAGTCTAAAAATAGCCTGGGTCCTAAAAATTAGGGTCTCATCTATTTTTACCGACATGTCGCATACTCCAAGAATCTCCAAGTAGAATTCCCAAATTATGCCCCGTATGTCTAAAAATAGACATAGTCTAAAAATAGACTTTGCGCCAGAATTTGCCTGCGGGCCCACTTAGTGAAGGCGACTTCATTTCACTAAGCTCCATCATCTTGCT
The DNA here is from genome assembly GCA_034641835.2 of Pinus albicaulis. Classification (NCBI taxonomy): domain Eukaryota; kingdom Viridiplantae; phylum Streptophyta; class Pinopsida; order Pinales; family Pinaceae; genus Pinus; species Pinus albicaulis. The sequence continues at coordinate 4,801 of JAXQQM020072362.1, forward strand.
GCATTCTCAACACTCCCTCTCAGCAAGATATGGATTATCCGCAATCCCTATCCTGCCTCTGTGGAATTCGAACTTGCTCCTGGTGAGCGCCTTCGTCAGGATGTCGGCATCCTGATCCTCCGTGGGAACATATGAAAGCATCATGATCCTCCGCTGAACACAATCTCTGATATGATGATACCGATGCCTGAAGCACTGCTGCCTCAACTCATCCTCCTGTCTGTACCATGAACCATATCCCGATGTGCCTCTGATATAGCGCAATACATGCTTGCCCGCCTTCCAAAAGAGCTCGGTAGGCTTAACCATAGCTTGCGAAAGCTGGTTAACTGCATAGCATATATCGGGTCGAGTATTGACCAGATACATCAACGACCCCACCAACTGTCGATAGACAGTGGCATCCACTACCTCCTCCGAAGTAGCATCTCCCTTCCTCCATCCACCAGGAAGAGGGGTATCAACAGGCTTGCAGCCTTGCATGTTGAACCTCTCCAAAATCTCCCGGGCATACTTGCCCTGAGAAACAAACAGTCCTCCACTGCGCTGCCAAATCTCCAATCCCAGGAAATAATGAAGGATGCCCAGGTCCTTCATCTCAAACTCTCGTGCAAGATCCTCCTCGCATGAAAGTATCAACTGCTCGTCGCCAGTCAAAATCAGATCATCTACATACAGTACGATGATCAACAGCTTCCCCTCCACCACAATCTGGTACATGTTTGGATCCGCCTCACTCTTGGAGAATCCAAGCCCGGTGAAGTAGCTGTCTATCCGAGTGTACCAAGCACGAGGTGCTTGCTTCAGCCCGTACAGTGCTCCCTTGAGTCGGCACACATGCGACTCACTGCTGAAGATCTCGAAACCTTCAGGCTGCTCTATGTACACCTCCTCCTCAATGACTCCGTTGAGGAACGCAGTCTTCACATCCATCTGATGAATGTGCCACCCCATCTGCGCTGAGAGAGCAAGGATCGTCCGTATGAAAGAGTACCTTGCGACAGGTGCAAAGGTATCCTCATAGTCAATCCCCTCGATCTGTGAAAATCCACGGGCGACAAATCTCGCCTTGTACTTCTCCACACTCCCATCAGCCGCCCGCTTCACCTTGTAGATCCATCGTGAACCCACCACTGATTTTCCCACAGATCTTGGGACATTCTCCCAGTCACTGTTCCTGACAATCGAATCATATTCTTCGATCATGGCATCAACCCATGCGGGTTCCTCCATAGCTTCCTCAAAAGAGGATGGCTCCGTCACAACACATTGACTCACAAGAGCCATGTATCCAGTGTACCGATCTGGTGACTGTCTCTGTCTGCGCTGTGCTGTAGGTGGTCCTACAACCTTCTCTACATCCCGAGCCAGTCGCTCAGCTTCTGTAGTGCGCATGCGCCCTCTGATGGTTGGCGCTGCCTGGGTGGTTTCTTCCACCTCCTGAACCTCCTCTTGTGGCTGATCCACATCCCGAAGCTCCTCCTTAGGAACTAACAGCTCCTCATCTGCATGCAAGTGTAGCTCCCTCTCAAGCGAACACTGCATGGCTTTCTCCTCCTGAAATTTTATATCCCGTCGCACAACAGTCTTGCGACTGTCTGGCACATACACCCGATAGTTGTGAGGTGTATCAGTGTACCCTACAAATATTCCAACTTCAGCAGTTGGATCCAGCTTCCTTCTCGCATCCTTCGTCACATGCATGTAGACAGGAGAACCAAAAATCCGCAAATGGGAAATATCGGGCCTCTTGCCAGAATAAGCCTCCTCTGGTGTACTCATGCCAAGAACCTTGTGAGGACAACGGTTCTGCACATACACTGCTGTATTGCATGCCTCAGCCCACAAGTGAAGGGGTAGGCCCCGATCATGCAACATCGCCCGTGCAGCACCCACGATCGTTCTGTTCTTCCGCTCAGCCACCCCGTTCTGCTGTGGGTTATGGGGTGCGATGAGCTCTCTCCGAATCCCTTCTGCGCTGCAGAACTCCTTGAATTCAGCCGAGATGAATTCACCACCGTTATCACTCCTTAGAGCAATCACCTTCTTCCTCGACTCCTTCTCGACCAATGCTTTAAACTCACAGAACTTCGCGAATGTATCGCTCTTCTTCTGCATGAAGAAGATCCAGCACTTTCGAGAGAAATCATCAACAAAGATCACATAATACTTGTGCTTTGCTGTCGAAGCAACTGAGAAAGGACCACACACGTCTGTGTGAACTCTCTCAAGGATCCTCGTGGCGCGACTATCCTTCTCGTGAAAGGTGGCTTTCACATACTTCCCTAAAGTACACCCCTTGCACTGATCTGACTGCGCAAGGGTGCCCTTAGGAAGTCCAGTAGAAATATGCTGCAGAATCTTCAAGGCTCCATGGTGAAGATGGCCCAATCTCCTGTGCCATAGTTCGCCCTCATCATCCCGGCTCACCACATCTCCAGCCTTGCATGCCATAGCTGCGCAGTCATCTACCTGCAACTGATAAAGGTTCTGAGTTCTAACCCCTATCTTCCGGGTCTCTCCAGTAGTCTTACTGCGCAGGAAAGCTTTTCCTTCGCTGAAGACCACATCATAACCCTTATCCTCCAACATCGCTACTGAAATCAGGTTCTTCTTCAATCCACGTACATGCATGACATCCTTTAAGACAAAGGGTTTACCAGACTCCCTCTGAAAGGATACGGTACCGATACCAGTCGCACTGTATCTACCGTCATCGCCCATCTCAATGTGCATACCCAAATCCTTGTCCTCCAGATCTGAGAACAACTCCCGATCTCCCGTCATATGAAATGACGCACCGCTGTCCAAGAACCACACCGATCCCATCACACTTGAAACCAAGCATGCAATCAGTGAAAAGTCAAGCTCGAACCGTGAAGCCAAAGCTTCTCCATCTGCAGATCTTCCCGCTTGCTTGTTCTTCTTCTTCTTTGGACAATTGGTAGCATAATGTCCGTGATCATGGCAGTGAAAACATTTCACTTTCGCCATATCCCGCTTCTTGCCCTTAGCTCAGAATGAGAGGTTTTCTTACCCTTCCCTTTCTTAGCTTTGGACACCAAAGCGCAGTTTTCTTCATCAGCTCCCTTTGATGAAGATCCATCTCGAGTAGTCCTCCTTATCTCCTCCTGCATGAGATCCGCCCAAAGGCGTTCCCATCCCGGCAGCTTCTCCCGACCATTGACACTATCTTGATATGAGTGCCAAGCCTTCGGAAGACCAAGGAGAGCCAGGTCGACCATGTCCTCATCTTCGACAGTCACCCCCACACTTCCCAGCTCATCTCTGCATTGAGTGAACTTCGTGAGGTATTTGGCGATACTGTCGCCCTTCTCCATCTTGATGTTCCCGAGCTTATCTTTGAGCGCCAGCTTCCTTTGGTCACTCTTACTCTGGAATAGATCCGTCAAAGCTTTCCACATTAAATATGGAGTAGCCTTTCCATGAAGACTGGATACAATATGATCCTTGACGCCCTCCAACAGGATCCTTCAACATTTCGCGATCTTCTTTTGCCATGCATCGACCAAAGCTGCATCAGTGGGCTTTGGGACATCCGCATCCACGAACTCCTTCAGACCATTATCTTCTAACACTGCTTCCACGCGATCCTTCCATGCAACATAATTCGAACTGCCTTCAAGAGCATATTCGAGTCGCAATCCATTGAAAGAAGACATCTTTCAACACCGGCACCAAGAAAATCAACCTACTGCAAAATTCGAATTCCAAACTCCAAGCTCTATCGCTTCCGATCTATACTTGAAAACAAATTATTTCCAAATCAGAGATTGACTGCAAAGGGCATTCACCAGATCTTTCACCTCACAAAGAAGGATGAATATTCCGGAGGCTACCTGGCCCGCATGCAGACTCTGTCCGAGGAAATAAGTTTGCAATCACCGTAATAGACTTCGACAATTAATCTCGCTCCGATACCATGTAGAAATTAGCTGAATAAATCACTTATTCACTCAAGATTAACCTGGTCATATATCAATTTCGAATTGCATACATAACACATAACCTTCTTCTACAATTAATTGTCACATGCGGAAATAACAGAAGCAATCTCACATCAATTCAATCACACATTAACTCAGTATGTATGGGGAAAGCCTATGGCTGAAAACCCCGCAGCTATTGTGTATATTATAATGGAGAAATCAAGTAACCAATAAAGTACAATACTCCTCACAAGTACTCAGTACTCTCTCATGAAGTTACTCACAATCTGACTCAGTTTTGCACAAGTCTGAGGTTCAAAACTCCCCGCCAATTGCCTTGCCTCTATTGCGCAATCATGGCCTGTATATGAAGAGGTTCAAGGTTCGAATCCCCTTCCCTTGATTGCGTAATTTTCATGGACAATTCCTCCAAGTGTAATGCAAATCTCATGCAAAACAAATCTACCAACTGATAGCTTTACTCACCCTTTCATCTACCTCCTCCACTGGTCTCCACTGAACTGATCATGCACTGTAGTGAACTGAAGTGTTCTTGAGTTGACTAATGAGTTAATATTTAGTAAATTAAATATTATTTAATTTACTCCACTCATATCTAGTTGGTTAGTTAGTTAACTAATCCCAACTAGTTCAACTAAAACAAACAGAACACAACTCCACTATCTGTCCCGTTAACTCCTCCAAAACTCCTGCCACTGAAGTCTAACTGAAGCCAACCATGTAAGATGCCATCAAACCCTAGGAACCACGTGATTCCTTGTGTCAGTTGCATGAGTCACCTCCATGACTCAAACTGAAGTGCGCCAAGAGAGTAAACTGCTGTTTATAATCAAAATATTATTAAGGGTAAATAATATTTGACTTCCATATTTTTAGGAGATCAGTCTAAAAATAGCCTGGGTCCTAAAAAATAGGGTCTCATCTATTTTTACCGACATGTCGCATCCATCAAGAATCTCCAAGTAGAATTCCCAATTTATGCTCCGTATGTCTAAAAATAGACATAGTCTAAAAATAGACTTTGCGCCAGAATTTGCCTGCGGGCCCACTTAGTGAAGGCGACTTCATTTCACTAAGCTCCATCTTCTTGCTGCATTCTCAACATTTTTATCCTCATAATGTGCTATCATTTCCTCCGTAAAAATTGACCAAGTGACAATTGTTTTATGGGAGCAAAGCCATCGATACCATACAAATGTATTTTGTTCTAAATGTAAAGTTGCAATGCATACCTTTTATGTGTTTTACACATTATTGAGATCAAAATATTTCTCCATCTGTAGTATCCATGTTATAGGATCCTTTCCATCAAACTTCCTCATATCCATTTTTGGAATATGGTAGTTCTTCCCTCCAACATTAGAGTTTATGAAATCATGAGTAACATTGATTTTGTTCTCATCATGAGTTTCCTCTACTATATTTTCACCATTGGGAAACATTTCTTGTATCAACTTTGTCAAACCTTCCATGTCTGCTTTTAGATCATTCTTCATGTTTTCCATCTTAGCTTCCATGTCATCCATCTTAGATTTCATGCCAACTTCCATGCCATCCATGTTAGCTTCCATGCCATTCTTCAAAACATCCATCTTAGATTCCACGCCTTAAACGATCCATCTTAGTTTCCATGCCTTTCTTCAAAACTTCCATGTCATTTTTTGTTGCTCTTTGAGAGAGCGAAATTTGTTGCACTTGCTCTTGTAATTTTGATATGTCATGTTACCATTCTTCGTCTTCTTGAGTCATAGTAGAGCCTTCTAAAGGTTTAATGGGCGTTGAATTCTTTTTAGGGGCCATTTTAGAATTCAATACTGATATCTATTCTACAATATGCCCTTGGAATCAATTCAACTTGATTATTCAAACAAGACTTATGCAATTCGGAAAAAAAATACACACCTTTTACTTGCTTTTGAGGAGCTCGATATTGAAATTGACTTATCTCTATAGTTTCAGATCCTCAATATTTGAAATTCATCCCTGTCGTAGTCCTCTAAAGCTTCTTTCAAATGGCATAGGTCGGACTTGATTTTGATTCTTCAAGTCAAATTTATGTCCAGTCTCCCACAATGACCTAATTATGGACTGGTTTAGTAGAGCAAACTTGTACGACTTGCCACGTGTCACTGTTTGCTCCTTTGGCTCTGAAATTTATAGACAGGAAACTAAAGTCTGTGCACTTTCAGTCATTTTTTATAGAATTCCAAACCGATGCTATGAGAGAGATTTATGAATATTTTCCCACGATAACCTCTTTGAGATGAAATTCGGGAGCCTGAAAAAAACATAACTTCCACATATCATATCTCCTAAAATATTGCGAACCAAACTCTAAAATTTTGCGATGAATTTCCTTAGGATTTTGGCTTCACGCTCTAAAAATTTCATCCTTTGAACCTTCGTAGAAAAATAGTTATAGTGAAAATTCCGTGATGACCTTTTTAAGTGAAATTTAGGAGCCTGCAAAGAGCCCTAAATTCCACAGATCATATCTCCGAAAATATTGTGAACGAAGCTCTAAAATTTTGCAACACTATTTCTTAGGATTTCAACTTCACACTCTAAAAAGTTCAGCTTCTTAACCTTCTTATAAAAAAAATTATAGCGAAAACTCCATGATGACCTATTTGGAGCATCGAAACCCTAGAATCCAAAGCTCTGATACCAAATATTATGAAACCAGCTCCAAAAATAGAAGAAAAGAGATATCAACACCTTATAAATCAACCACTTTGAGGGGGAAACCTCCAATACATTACGTAAATGAACAATTCTTGGATGATACAAATTACAAAACCTCCTTTCTATATATAGGAGTCCATGGAGCCATAATGTATTCCTATTGGGGCCACAATGTAATCCTACCCGACCTAACAATAATAATTTAAGGGCACAATAATAACAATATGGGGGTTACAGGGGTACAATAATAACAATAAGGGGGTTACACTAACAACAATAAGGGACTATACTAGTAATATAGGGACCTAAAAAAAGCATACTTCAAAAGGTGAGGTTTGTGTTGAAGAGTGCTTTGCCCGGTTGTAAGCGTGCTAAATGTAATGCAATTGTTCATCTCACAACTTAGGATGTTTGTTGCAATATCCTCTCAATAGATGCACAACTGTTTTTTTCACCATCTCAGTTTGTCCATATGTTTATGGATGAAAAGTGGTACTCTTTTTCAACTTTGTGTCCATCATTCTCCATATATTTGACCAAAAAATTGCAATGAACCTGGAATCCCTGTCACTAACAATAGAAGTGGGCAATCCATAATGAACCCAAACATTTTGAAAATAAAGTTCAGCAGTAATGGTTTTCTTACATGGCATAATTATACACATTTTACTGAATCTATCCACAACTACAAAAATATAATCATGTTTCTTTCTTGACATAGGTAGACCTCCAACAAAGTCCATGGAGACACTCTCCCATGGCCTTGATGGTACCGGTAGTGGCGTGTACAATCCAAGCTGCCTATTAATAGGCTTACTTTTTATACACATAGAACAACCTCTTATAAAACGTGACACACTATCTATCATGTGAGGCCAATGACAATACCTTTATAGATGTGCCACTATTTTGCTTACCCCAAAGTGTCCAGCAATAAGAGAAGAATGAGCTTCTCTCATGACACTTAGCCTCTCTCCTTATGGAATACATAGCTTTCCCAAATGAAACAGCAAATTGTTAGGCATGAGATAATATTTTTCTTCGACTTGATTCCCTTCACTCAAACTAGCATACGCATCTTGGAAATCAATGTAATGTGCATATTGTTCTATGTAACTCTCATGTACAACAAAATAATTTTTGAATAAAGTAGAAGCACTAATGATTGGTATCGAAATCATATCTGCAACTTTATTGAATATACCTTTTTTGTACCTTATAACCAAGTGAAATTGTTGAAGAAATCCCATCCACCTGAAATGTCTTGATTTCTACAATTTTGTTTGCGACTACAAGTACTGTAATGGTTGGTGATCGGTATGTACAATAGTCTCTTTACCCATCAAGTATTTTTTCCACTTCTTGACACTTTGTACCAACACATATAGTTCTTTTTCATATGTAGGATAATTATTCATAGCGCCGTTAAGGCTTACCATGCTGCAAAAGTGTTGCGTCCATGGCATAATCACTAGCATCGGTTTGTATCTTGAATGGTTGTCTCAAATTTGGTAATGCGAGGATTGGAGTTGAACTGATATTTTCTTTTAAAGCTTCGAAAGCTTGCTATTATTTGCCTCCCCACTGGAATCCTTTCTTCACACTTGTCACTGCATGCATAGGAGCTACAATGGAAGAAAAGTTGGCAATAAACTTTCTCCAATATTTAACTTCACCTAAGAAACTTCTTACCTCAGTAACTGTTTTGGGTGTGGGCCAATTCACAATGGCCTCCATTTTAGAAGGATCAATTCTCAATTCTCCTCCTCTTACAATATGTCCCAAATAGACCAAAGAAGTCTTTCCAAACTCACACTTTGACATCTTAAGAAACAATTTCTCTTTCTTCATAATATCAAGCACTCTATTTACATGCAAGACATGATCTTCTCTTGTTTTACTAAAAATTAAAATGTCATCTAAGTACACAATAACAAAGTCAGCAAGGAATGGACGCAAAACATTATCCATCACTCGCACAAAATTTTTTGGTGCATTACATAAACCAAAAGGCATAACTAGCCACTCAAAGATTCCTTGTTTGGTTTTGAATGCAATTTTCCATATATCACTTTCTGCAATTCTTACTTGATGATATCCACTTCGTAAATCTAACTTAGTGAAAAAAAATTGCTTCTTTCATCTGATCAAGAAAATCATATATTATTGGGAGTGGGTAACGATTTTTAACCGTAATCTTGTTCAAAGCTCGAAAATCTACACACATGCGCCAAGTCCCATATTTCTTTGGTATCAAGACTATGGGTGAACTGCATGGCGAGGTGATTGGCCTTATGATTCCTTTATCCAACATCTCTTTGATTTTCCTCTTTATTTCAACATTATCCATTATCGACATGCGATATATACCAATGTTTGGAAGAGGACAATCCTGCTGCAACTGAATCTCATGTTGAATTTCCCTTTTTGGAGGCGATCCTGTTGGCTCCTGAAAATTTTCATGATGTCCATTAACCACATCATATAAATATGATTTCAACTTAGGATCACATCCCTCAAAAGATTCATGATTAATATCAACTTTAGGCTTAATCATAAGAAGAGAAAAATTCTTACTTGAATTTACTATCCTCTTTACCTGTCCAACATTTACCAAAGAAATGTTTGTCTTCTTGCGATTTGCTCTAACAATGAACTCCTTGCCATATTTGAATAAATGATACTTTTTCTCATGGCGATAGAAGATCACTTTCCTGTCATACAAGTAAGGACTCCCTAATACAATACCAGTTATGTCAAGTAGAACCACATCTAATTCAACTATGCCAACAAAGCTTGCAGTGATTGCAAACCTAAATATACATTTCTTTGAAACCTGTATATTTTCATCCTTACAATTCCAACCCACTGGATATGGTTTTGGATGTGGTATGGTCTCAAGGTTAAGTTTCTTTACCAAATATTCATAGATTAAGTTTGCTTGTGACCCACTGTCAAACAGTGTGTCAATATTGGTATGCTTGGATATGACCCTCACATGAAACAGTTCTATTATTTATTCTTCATTTGGAGTTTTTATGTGACAGCTTGATGTACTGGTACTGGGTTTAGTTTCAATTTATTTTTCCTTCATGTTCTTCAATCCCATGGCTATAATTTTAGATTCATCACCTGAATCAGATCCTAAATCATGTTGAGTTGTAGCAGCAGTTTTCTATTTTCCTTTGTTATTGGGTTTCTTTGGCCTCATTTCAAGATGTAATTTCCAAAAATAAGTTTCATCATGGCCTTCTTTTGAACAATGTTTACAAGTCACTTTTTCTCCCTCTTTCTTAACAGATGCATTATTTTTGTTTCTACCTTTTGAGGTCTTTTCGTTGGCTTTACCCTTAAAAGGTTTCTTTCTACACTCTTCAGAAATATTCTTCCCTCTAGCTTCTAGATGTGTGGCCTGAACACAAACTTCATCTATAATGGTGGGGTTAAACATTAGAATAGTATGTTTTAGGTAGATATGTAAGCCTCCTATGTACTTTAGCAAAGTATCTTGGCTCTATAAATCCACCCCTAATAAAAGAGCTCTTCTCCTAAATTCTTGGGTGTATTCTTGCACATTTTATCCCTTTAACTGCCTAAAGTTATACCAGTTCAAGATGGCTTTCTGCATATGAGCTAATGGATAAAAATGTTGTTTAATAGTAGCAATAAAAACTAACCATGATAGAATAATCTTACCATGTTTCTTGATTCCCTCCTTTGTCTTGGCTTCCCACCAAACAAGAGTTGCATCTTCCATTCTCAAAGAAGCTAATTGAATTTTTGTATAATCATCTTGAAGGTTCTGTATTCTCAAATAGACCTCCAATTTTCTACTCCAATTATCTAGTTTTTCTGCATTGAATTTGCAATTAAACATTGGAAACTCGAACTCAACATCAAGTTTTAATAAAGGATTTTTACCAGTGCTCTTGGACTCGTGTGGCTGATGTACTAAAGAAGAAGTAGAGGATGATGATGATGATGATGAAGGTGAAGATCGTGTCTCTCCATTGCCTCCATTTCCTCCATTTCCCTTCTTTGACTTGTCTTCATCATTTTGACCTCTTGAAGATCCTTTTCCTTCCTTTTGAAGTTTAGATCCTTCTCTTTCCAGTCTCTCATTTATTTCTTGATAAATATTTATAACCATCTCAGTCATGTCAAGAAATGCTTCCCTAAACACTCTTTATTCCTCCTTAGGTTCAACTTCTTCATGGATTTCTCCTTTCTCATGAGGCATGCTTAATGGAGATTATGCTTCTTTAGGAGGTGAACTAGGTGGTGGAGATTGTGCCAATATTTCTCTCCTTTTATTTGGATCCTTTTGAGACCCTTCTGCTTCCACCAATTTTCCTTCTCCCCTTTTGAGATTGAACCTTGTAAGCATCTAAAACTTGCAAACAGTTAAACAATTCTTTGCACTAAACAACACTAGAGAATAAACTCTAGCTCTGATACCAACCTGATCTGAAATGACTATATTAGTTTTGTTGTGTTAAGTGTCTTTCAGTTCTAAAAACACGTGCATACTTGTCTCATTAGTTTTCATAAGGATTAAGGATTTTGACCATGACTTGTAGATTATTTTTAGTGAATTAGAAGCATAAAACAATCTTAAATAACATTGAAAAGTAGTGTAAAACAGAGAAATAAGTTACCACATGAAATTGACACAGCAGGCATGATGAAGCAGTTCACCCCTCCTAGGCTACATCTATTGGTCCAGCTCCCAATGGCTTGTCCATCTTTCATTATGCTCAAAAATTTTCTATTACATGTAGTTACAGTGCTCTAATGTATTCTTTTTCTGCACAAATGGCTTCAGAATGCTCCAATTAGTCAAAAATGACTCTTCATTCACTCAGAAAGGTCGAAAATTGGGCCTCCTACACTTTTACCCAGTTTCACCTAAGAAAGCTCCACTAAAAGTGGAGATTCGAACTCCACTTAACTGGAGTTAAAATAGGAGAGGCCGCCAAAAATGGTGCGCCTATATCTCTTCCACCGAATATGAATGCATGTTAAATGTCATGGTTTGGGCGGTGGCCACATGTGCACCCCGAAAATTGTTAGTTACTCGATGTTTAGGCAGAACCCATGCATAAAACTCCAATTAACAGTTTTAAACAATGGTATATGCTGTCGGTTAGCGCTTTATCCGCGTGGTTTGTTAGCATTTAAATGTAGCCATGTCACATAAACGTCGGAACCACGGGCGGGTTAGCACATATACTGCTCGATGTTAATGTTAAATGTTTGTTATGTGATCATATATGTTGGGGACCGCTGGCAGATTGGGACCATCGGTGGTTCCCAACCCACAACTCCATTTTTAACACACAATAATACAAACTCGTGCCCATATAATTTTAAGTAACTCGTGTAGCTCAGATGGTAAACCATGCACGTGCCCAGCAGGAGGTCTGGGGGTCAATTCTTGCAGACTCTCAATAAAATTTTACAATGCCATTTCAGGGACACATGGCGGCCTCAGGGCTGGCGACATAGCAGCCTCTGATTAGCTCTTCAAACCCCATACCAAATAACATTGTGACACTTGTCAATCAAAAATTGGTCTGGTGGAAAGGAATATTCCAAGGAATATCCCTTTTTTCTGTCTATACATTCCACTTTGCTGACTGTGCATCCCAGTCAAACCTGGTCAAACTGTCCTAATTTTACATGTTTGGCATTTCGATTAGAACGTGATATCTTCCTCATACGACATCAGTTTTTTGAACTGTTCATGGCACTAGAATCAGGAAGCTGAGATCTACGCAACCATCTTGGTTTCAACCCAATCCTGTAACTTTGAATTTTGAGCAAAATTTATGAACTCCTAATCATTTCACATCCATGGGATGGAAATGGACCCTAGAATACCCTAATCCTATTCATATTTACCATGATATACTTTGGGAGTCTAATTTCTAACCACATTTCTACAAAATCTACCACAAGGCTATGCTACCAATGTTCCAAGATGTTTTTGATGAGAAAGCCCCCAGAATTTCCAAAGAATCCAGCAATGATTTTACTGTTATAGGAAAATGGTTCGGAGAAGAGTCTTTTACCTATGTTCAATTTTCCGGTAGTTTATACAACCCAGATGTACTACCACTATATGTCCCCAATAAACTTTTAGCCTAGGAAATTGCTTACCAGACTGTTGGTAATGGCATATCCAAAGCCCTAAAGGATCCTAAGAAATCCATACGGCCATATTTTCCTATTCAATGTGGAGTTTATGCCTTGGAAAACTTCAAGCATGTTGTGCTTGAAATTGACCAAATCCAATGCTTCAATTTCCCGACTGTCCCAAACAAACAGTTTGATCCAAATGATACAGCAAATAATTTCACTACACATGTCAAGATAATGAAATTCACACATGAACCAGATGTATTTGATGATTTATTTGAATCGGCCCAAACTTATTCACAGGTGGATAGGTTAGCGACTACCCAACTCATTGTGGAATAATTAAATAGGTTCATACATTACTGAAAGAAAAGGGTAACAAATCTGCCTCTAGATTCGTTGAGGATTCCTCAACAAAATACTCAGCAAGATAAGCCCCTGACAATTTCATCAAAGGGGTGCGATGCATTACATGTGAAGGAAAAAACTTCATCATAAATTGATTAAGCCAAATAATTACAAGAGGGAAGTGAGATAGATCATATTTGGGATCAGTTCAATCAGGCCAATCAGACTAAAGGATCCCAGGAGTTAGAAACTCCAATTCCAAATTAAATTTCTCACACTCCTAAGATTACTAAGAAGACCTCACTCACTACTAGGCTTTCGATAAGGAAAACTATACTGATGATTTGGAAATCATCCCAGCATTCCCGACCTCCGGAGTCGTCCTAAAAATTGAAGAGATACCCCCTCTGGATGTGTTTTACAATCCCAAGCATAGGGTTGTCATGAGTAGACAAAGAAAAAGGATAAGGGTAGAGAAAACTGAGGCATTGGTTCCTGGAAATATATCTCTTGATGTTGTTTGGAAATATCCCCAAACAAACCCCACATAGGACATCACAAGGGTATCACATTTCGTAAGAGCGTATGCCTCAACTACCATAGACAAGGCCTTTGAGGTTCAGCAATTGATCAAAGAAAATGATGACAGAATACAACAACTATAACAAGGCCTGCAACATGAAAGAAAAAGTATTGAACAGAAATGGAAAGCTCAGCTTGTAGAGATAAAAAAATATTTAATTACTTGAAGCTTCAGTATGAGACTGACATGAAAAGAAAAGATGCATAGATCCAAGAACTTCAACACAAGATAGAGCAATTGAAAGTTAATCCAGAAATAGATGAGTTCGGGAAGGAAGCAGGGGAGCTTAACAATCTCCTTGTGCAACAATAGGTAATATTTTTCCACAAGATGGAAATGATCAATGATTTATTCCAATCAAGAAATTCACTTGTGAATCAACTGTCCGATCTAAGGATGTATTACGATGATATAGAAGAAGAAATTTCTAAATATATATCTTGGAAAGAAAACACTAAAGGGAAAGCATTCGATCTCCCTTGAATAGAAGATTCACATAAAGAAATTGTTTTCATATATTGGGACATCAAACTAAAGCAGGCAAAAATGGCCATCTTCACTGTTATAGATATCTCCAACAACCTCGCTAAATTTGTCAGTGAAAGTCTTCTTCATGCAAATTTAATCTAGGAATTCCCTAAAGGTGACTTACTAGATGTCAAAGAATTGACAAAATCATGGTAAGATTTGTCCTAGAATAAAGTTTAGAAAATTAAAAGATTATCTAAGGTTAACCTTGAAAGTCATTGGAAATAATTGGCTAAACCTCACAGCCAATGGATTATGTTGAAATGTATTGCTAATACCACCACACATCTTCTTCCAGTGCTTAGCATTGTAGTTTTCACAGGGAAAATGTGAATCAAGCCTGCTCATCCTCCTGAATTAAAGTCAATGACAGATATGGTTGAACTGTGACAGCAAATGGGAGAACAATCATCCTATCGTTCTTGAGCATCTTGTTAGAACAAATCCTATTATTGTCTTCTTGTTTTATTTTAAGGATGTTTTGTTTAAACCACCTCATTATTTCATGTCACTTTACTATTATTTTATTTTGAGTTTGAACTATAAATTCCCTTTGTGTTAATAAATAAGGGGTTTTGAATTTTTGTAAAGAGAGCTTTAAAGTTTGTACTATAGTAACTCTTGAGTAATATGAAGAGAAAAGTTGAAACAGAGTTGTTTTCTCATGAGCATAGTCTAAATATATCGGGTGCTACTATTTCTATATTTATGCTATGTTTCAATGACATAAATAGTCATTTTGAATTGTTTTTCATTATATATGTGTTTTGTATATAGTCAAGCATTTATTCATTATTGATGTGTGAGATTGTAATTTTATTTAAGATATATGAGAAACAAAGAGATGTTTTATGTGATATGTTTTAATCAAATAATTTAATTAACTATTTAATTAAATTAGTTATCCTTATCTGTTTTCACTTCATAATTATTTGATGATCTATATTGTCCTATATTATATGAAATCCACTAAAAGTCACATATAAAGACATAATTTGTCCCGGTATATACATATTTAAGTCTATTTCAATTTTAGTTACATTAGTCTCATTAATATCATTACTCTCACAATTTATATACATCCATTTATATTTTTTCAAGGGAAATTGGTCCCATTATCCCCATCCAGAGCCACCACTCCAAACGAAAAAAGAGTTGCTTTAAGTTCCCGACCGAGTGGTTTTCCCCAATGTTGAGGTAGATATATTCGAGCCTTCAAAAATTTTGGCACTAGAAGGATGACATAAATACTATGAATGGCATCAAATTTTAATCCCAAATCAAAAGGATATCAACAGAGTCATTCCCCCTCAAAATATCCTCCAACTTCAAGATCCCATTCAAAATCACCCACTCCTAGATTTGAATTTTTTGAAACAACCACAAAATCTCCTAGTACACTTCCTAAGTCAGTTGGTAAAACTTCCACTCCCTTACCTCAAGAGTCACTTGAAGTTCAGACCTTCATCCAAGCACTGGAAGGGATTTCTATTTCACGAGAAAGACATGTTTAGTCTGAAGTATTTGAAGGAATTGTATCCTCATCTCTGGGAGTTTCTCATGTATTGACCCGATCTCAACGTGAAAAAAATTGGAATTACTCCTTTTGAGTTTCCACTCCCCACTCATCAAAGAAAATTCCTTGCTTCAAAAAATCAATCTTTTACTAGTGACATTACAGCATCTTCCCCACCTCACACTCCCTTATTCAATCCTTCAAATACTTCTCTACCTTCTTCTTACCATCTAATAAATCCTTCCATTCACATTCCTCTAACGAAAACAACTAGTGTTATCATATTCATTAGCACTACATGGGCTACTTCTTCATTCACTCAATCATCTTCAGCCTCTATATCAACTACATCTTCTTTTATTCCTACAAATCCCAGAATCAAAAAAAGACCTTAGACTAACCCAGGGGCAGTCCAAATGGCACCACCACTTCATCCTCTACCTAAAAATCTAGAGAGATGGTCACCAAAGTATAATCATGATGATGGAATTCCAATTGAGGAACACCTTGATAAATTCATGTTAGCCATCAACCTTAATGGATTTGTGGAAGAATATTGTGTAGTAAGAATTTTCCCTTATAATTTAGAAGGATCTGTAGGATCATGGTATTTTTCATTAACACTAGGATCAATAAATAGTTGGGATACATTCAAAGAATAATTTTTGAAAAAAATTGGATATGATCTCACAACAGCTACTTTAATTAATGGTCTGTCTAATCTCAAAGTTACTCTGAATGAAAAGATAAAATATTTGAACTCTGGGTTCAATAAATTATTAAATAAAATTCTTGATACTTCTCAACCTGCTAATGATGTACAAATTGAATGTTATATTTATGCTCTTCCTTCTAATATTGCAATAGTTGTTAATTGATCTAACAAGACAAATTTACTTGATAATATGAAAAAATATCTATCAAGAGAATTCTTGATTTGGAAAAGAAGAATGCACTTGAAGAAAGAAAAAACATGAAGTTCATTTTCAAAGATGAATAAAAAAAGAAATCTCCCAAAGATCATTTCGATTTGGAAGGATTACATAAGGTCCTCAAAACAATTTCAAATGATATGGTAGAGATTAAGAAGCAAATAGTCGAATATTCAAAGAATTCTTTTAGGCCTTTTAATAAATCCCAATCTTCCCAATCTCAACCTCCAAACATCATATCTAATTTTGAATCCAATCAAGACGAAGATGAGGAATAATCAGCCTTATCTATCAAGGAATAACAAGAAGAAGAATTAGTCGAAGCTCATGGATTATGGGACTTTATGCTTACCACTTTAGAAAATGAATAAGAGTAAGAAACCCTACTAGTCAACACAAGAAGTAAAGGACCTATGGATCCATCACAATCAAATCGAAAACAAAATTATTATGCTCCTTCTATTAAAGACAAACACGCGGTTGAGAAGACCCCTCCTATAGCTTTTGATTCAGTCCCATCTTCTTCAAATTATCCCTCTACATCTAAAACTCTAGTTGTCTCTAAAACCATAGAATATAACATAGTAGAGGATATAAAGGAGGTCAAATCCAATATCTCCTTATATGAAGTAAGCAAACTAAAGCAACAACAGAAATTCCTTATTAAATAATTAAATGCAGTACATGCATCTCCTTTTCCCATTATTGTCACTTCTAAAGCTTCTAAAGGAAAAGGTAAGCCTCCAAATGATTCTTTACAAAAATTCGATCCTTCCGATGCCATTTTGATTGGATATAGGTATAATTCTCATACTCCTTTTCTAGTGACCTTTTAAATCTTTAATAAAAATTTTCACAATTGCTTAGTAGATTATGGGGCATCTTCCAATATAATTCCCTATTCAGATTGTCTTAAACTAAATATTTCACCCCAGAAGTTTGTTGTCCATATTGTTCAGTTAGATAGAAATAATTTCAAACTGTTGGGAGAAGTGAATTTTGTATTGATAAGACTATCTTCAAATTCAAAATTATGTCAAATCATTGATATATTGGTTGTCGATATTCCTGAGTTTCATGGTTTGATTCTAAGCAAAGATTGGTCTGAGAAATTACATGGTTATTTTGCTATAGACTGGTCACATATGTAGCTTCCTTATAACAATAAACCCAATCATATTCGGGTTGACAGAGAGAAACACATGAAATATGTAGTGACCGATCTAGAAGAAGAAAATGAACCAGTAGTTTTTACAAACAATATTCTTGGGAACTATTTTTCTAGATATTTCTTTGGAAATTTTATAGCACAAGAATATCCTTTCTTAGTTGATTCTGTCATTTCTTAGATTGGAAATTTTTCTCAGACAGACTCATCTAAGTGTATACATATTGTAGATATACCTATAATTAGGAATGATTATTTATTTTGAACTCTTTATTTTGATGGTTCAAAATCTAATGATAATGCAGGAACTGGATGCATTTTGATAAGCCCTGATGGAGAAAAAACCATGCTAGCATGTAGGTTGGAATTTGAATGCACTAATAACATTGCCGAATATGAAGCATTAGTACAGGGATTGCATAAAGTTGTAATTCTAAATGTAAAATACCTAAAAGTATTTGGTGACTCTGAGATTGTTATAAAACATGCAGTAAGAAACAACATTCATTATGTTTCTACTCATATAAGTCATTATCAATCCCTAATTCAATCTCTTACTTCACACTTCATAGCATTTAACATTTCTCCGGTCCCAAGACTAAAAAATGCCAGTGCTGACCTTTTATCTAATGTTGCATCTAAGCGCATCCCACCTGAGGATTTTAGCCTTGATACGTTTTCTATTGAGTTGATTTTTTGCCCCTCTATTCCTGATGACATCAATAATTGACGTGTTTTCAATGATGATGAAGATATCTTGAGTTTTACAACATCTAAAGGGTTTTATTCTAATCAAATTATCGATGAAGACAAAAATGATAAACAACTGAATCAAACAACTGAGGAAAATTCGTTGCCCAAGCCTGTAGTTAAACTTGAGATCTTGTATGACTTAAAAGATAGGTTTAAAAGGGTTACCAACTCCAAAATTCAAAGTTCAACTTTGAGATTTGATTTGATTAACCATGGTTCCGATATCAAACCTCAGAATATCAATTTGGGCCTTGGACTCTCACCAGACGAGAGATCTTCCTTTATTCATATGTTGAAAAGGTATAAGAATTTCTTCACTTGGAACTATGAAGATCTGAAACTTATGAAACTTCCATCGTTCAACATATTATCCCAATGTTACTTGATGTAAATCCCATTCATAAAAAGCTTAGGAAAATTCATTTGAATCTGGAAAATGAGATAAAAATTAATTTAAACAAGCTCCTTAAGGATAAAATAATTTTTCCAGTTAGACATTCTAAATGGGTTTCAAATCGTGTGCCTATTAGGAAGAAGAATGGTGATATTCAAATTTGTATTGATTTTGTGAATTTGAATAATGCATGTGAGAATGAAAACTTTCCACTTCTACCAATGGAACAAATCTTACAATTTGTTGTTGGTTCAGAGCTAACTTCTCGTACATCCTGAAGATAGGCTTAATATCACATTCAGAACTAAGTGGGGAACATATGCATATCAAAAAATTCCTTTTGGAATAATAAATGCAGGAGCAACCTTCTAAAGAGCTATGGAAATCGCTTTCAGAGGTTTGATCAACAAAACATTTGTTTTATACTTGGATAATATTACAATATTCTCTAAGAAAAGAAATAGTCATTTTCATGATTTGAAACATATCTTTGAAAGGTGAAAAAGGTATAGAATCTCCTTAAATCCCAAGAAGTCATTTTTTTCCCTCAATGAAGGAAAAATTGTAGGTTTTATTGTGTCCAAAGAAGGAATTTGCATATATCCAGAAAGAATTAAGGAAATTTCTGAAATTCCCTTACCACATAACAAGAAATCAATGCAATCCTTCCTTGGGAAAATCAATTTTGTCAAAAGGTTTGCCCCAAAATTTTCTCATATTATCTTACCCTTACAAGCCATGATTAAGAAAAAATTCAGTTTTCAAATGGGAACATAATGAAAGGGAATAATTTTAATCAATTAAACAAGCTATTATTGATGCTCCCTCTTTGAAAACTCCTAATTTTCTGATCATTTTATTTTATATACTTTTTCTTCTAAACTATCCTATGCATCAGTCTTAACACAACCCAATGAACAAAAGGTGGAAGCTATTATTTCTTTCTTCAGCTTGAATTTTCAAGGAGATGAGTTGAACTATTTAGAAGTAGAGAAGAAATCCTTTTCTTTTTTCAAGTCAATCAAGCATATCAGGCATTTTCTTTTGAAAAATCATACTAAAGTAATTGTTCTTTTCCCATCAGTAAGACAATTACTTATCCAAGAGTAGTTAGGAGAGAAAAGACCTAATTGGATCACTGCTCTGCAAGAATATGACCTAGAAATAAAACCTATTAAAATTGTTAGAGGTCAATGTTTTTGTAGATTGATCACTGGAGCTTTTGATACATCATTCGATGAATACTAAGGTAAAAATGTTCAAATCACAGAGGTATGTCTTACTGATACTAAATCTCAGTACGTTGATTTAATCTTATATTTAAAGAGTGATTATGCTCCATTTGAACTCAGATATAAGAAAAAATAGCTTTAATAATAAAATATAATCAATATGAACTCATCAATGATGTTATGTCTATGAAAAAAATATGATTTTGTTCAATTGAGATGTTTGGAAAAAAATCAAGCACAAAATGTTTTGTAGGAACTACACGATGGACCAGCGGGTGGAAAATTTGGAGGAGACACCATTGCTCATGAAATTTTTCATGTTGGTAATTACTGTTCAACCTTATTCAAATACACTCATGGTTATGTTAGGAAATGTAAAGTTTGATATACTGCTTCAGGGAGACAAAAGAGACCAGCCTTGCCTCTGCAACCAGTCAACATTCAACAACCTTTTGATTAATGGGGATTGTATATAATAGGTGAGATCATTCCTCACTCTTCCAAACATCATAAATTCATCTATACTGCTACAGGCTATTTCACAAAATGGGTAGAAGCAATACCTTTAAAGGTGGTCAACTCTGAAAATAGTATTGAATTTATGAGTGCAAAATACCTCCAATGCCACTACGTCCAATTGCTTTCAGTCACCAGGTAACACGTTATCCTCCATCGTTCAATCCTTGTCCTTATGATAAGTCTCAAGAATTAGAGCAGGCGATCATGGAGGCGGCCGAAACCCTAGGCGGACTATGGAACCTTTGGCTTGACGACACCGCTACCTGATCAATGAGTTTGGATACCAACGCTTGGTGGTGAATGGACCTTGCTGCCCCACGGATTTCAGCTGCTCACCAGGTAAATTCTCATTTCAGCTTATAAAACTCTGGTTGTTTTACTGCTCGACCCGGGTATCCTGGCCCCCCACTGTCCATTACCGGTGGTTATTTTATTTCTGGTGGGCTTCCACTTGTTTATTGCTCGGGACGCGCAGCCGTGGCTGTCTGGGGTTACAAACTTGTCTTGGCAGCAGATCACTGGGGGTTTCTTCACACTTGGTGGGGGCACACCCGAATAGTGAACTTGACTGTTTCCCCTCTGGACCCATCATCGGGGCCGGATTTATTGGCATCAGCACTGATCTCTGGCTTCGAGGCCTCAGCTTGTCAGCCGGATAAGCATTAATCATTTCACCCTTGTTTTTTCTGTGGGCATCTGTCTTCTCCAGCAGTTACCAAGCGGCTATAGAAGGGTTGTCCATTCATTATGAGCACCTACGAGGACGAGGTAGACTATTCGGAGGATCCTCTGGAGGGGGTCGACATTTGGGGGTTGGAATCACATGATGAGGTGGATGCGATGTCGGACTTGGACCCATTATCCGGGGTGGCTTTGCCTGCTCAGCCCACACAATCCACCGTGGATGGATGCATCTCGCCCATGGGGGACCTTGCGCACTTGAATTTTGGCTTGCCCTCGAATGAGGATATTGGGCTTTGGGCATTCACGCAGGCAGAACAGGACACTCTGGCAAGTGCTGCCATCGGTAGCTCCGCTCTATTCTCGGAGGCGGTCTTTCACGAGATCGGAGACACATCACGCTACTTGACGCATCGGCATATTGAAGGCCTTCACCCACTTGGGGTTAACTCACACTGCCCTTCTGATAAAAATTGTGCTGCTCAAGACTGTTCGGAGCCATTTGCACCATTGGCGGCCTCTGGGGTCTTCACCAACATACCAGAGGACCTAATCGACCAGGAGAAGATTAGCACTCCGCCTGCATCTGCAGACACTGTTGAGCCGGAACTGGGGGTTTGCAAGGTCAGCAAGCCGCATAAGGTCACGAAAAACAAGCTAAACTATCTCACAAATTTTGGAAGCGAGAGTGGTATGGAAGATTGGAGCATCATTGCTGCCAAGACCCTGGTTGGGAAGATCCGTGGCCGGAAATACTCCTCTACGAGACTTCAGCGGTGGATAAGAGAGATCTGGAGTGAATCCCTTGACTTTCTCCCGGTGGTTGGGGTCTTGACCAAAGGCTGGTTCTCTCTCACCTTCGCCCGCCCTGAACACTCTGATTGGGTCCTCAAGCAATTCTGGCACCTAGAACTGCACCCGGTCTATCTCAAGCGATGGGTGCCCCATTTTGATCCCAAAAAAGAGAATGCAGGGGCTGGTCCCATCTGGATGAGGTTTCATGGTCTGCCTCTGCAATTTTGGAATGACACTGCACTTCGGAACATTAGGGGCCACTTCGGTCGTTACCTAGACCATGATCGATCCTACCTGTCCACTGGTAGCAGAGCAGTGGCTCGGATCCTGATTTTTCTCGACACAAGGGATGGTCTATATGAGAATTTTATCATGAAGTTTGATGAGATGGAGTGGCAGCAACCTCTAGACTATGAAGGCGTGCCCTTTCACTGCAGGAAATGTCATGAGGTAGGTCATCTGTATAAATATTGTCCAAGGAAGGGGGCTGGCAGAATGGTTGTTAAGAAATCTTGCTCCATTGGCACACAAACTGAGCCGAATCCCAGCATCTTGCCGGACAGTGCGGGTATGCAGACGAGGGCACCTGAGCTCCCTGGTGATATCGGATGGAGGACAGCGACTATGCCCACCTGGACTACCACGCATCCCAGACCCCGGCCACAGGTCTCGTCGGTGCCTCCCCAGCATGATCTCTTCATTCTGGGTACTGTTATTTCTGGCCCTTTAACTTCTGATTATGCAGATATATCTTCATCCATTACTTTGCCATTTAATGTATCTGATAATGAACCTCTCAATCTATCATCTGCTTTTTCCATACCTTGCATATCATCGAGTGAGACCCATAAATCATTAAACCTCCCCTCGGTATGCTGCACCATCACATTGCCCTCTCCTTCCTTCTCCCCTATCATCCATCATTCATCTGCTGAGCCCACCCCTGGCCATTCTGTCTCCTCTTCGGAGACTCACTCTTCGAAGCACAACTACTTTCTTAGATCCTTAACCAACCCTCAAACTGGCGAGGTTTTCGGCATTGGGCCGGGTTCGGGTAGCTTACCCTCCAAATCTCGGGGCAGACCTTCTGCCCTAGCGAAGGCCATCAAAAGGGCTAACTTTGAAGTGGAAGCTGGCACACAATCTTCTCTTATGCGGGTCCTTAGAGCACGACGACCCTTGATGATTGTTACATCATGATTTGTCTTTCCTACAATTGCAGGGGACTGGCCAACCCCGATAAGAGATTGGCCCTCAGAGACCTGTTAGCACAAAAGCCCTTCGACATACTATTTCTGCAAGAAACGCTCGGGGTGGGGTTGGAGGTGACTACTACTTTAACTTCCTTTCTCCCTAATTGGTCCTTCATTACACTTGATGCTCGTGGTAGATCTGGAGGATGTGCTCTTGGCATCAACAATAAAACCACCCGGATGATAAACTGCTGGGGCCGACCGGGTGTTCTTGCGATGAATGTTCTGTTTGGCAGCTCTGAGATTGAGTTTACCCTGGTTAATGTTTATGGACCCTGCTCTGACAGAGAGCACTTCTGGCACTCCCTTTTGTCCTGTTCACTTATGACTGTCCCCCATCTCATTTTGGGCGGAGATCTGAATTTCTCTTTGGGTATTGCTGAATCTTGGGGTCCCCTGGCCACCCCGGACCCATTGGCTGAGTTTTTTAACTCAGAGCTCGGTGCCTCTCATCTTGTTGACATTCAAACTACCAAGTTACAACCTACCTGGTGGAACAGGAGGACTGGTAACGCTGCTTTGGCTCGCAGACTTGACAGATTTCTTATTAAACAGGACCTCCTTCCTGTTTTGTCTCGTGCACGTCAATGGGTGGGATCTGGAGGTAAATCTGATCACTCGCCCATCTACCTAGAGTTTGAATGTGGACCTAATAGAGCTCGCCCCCCATACAAATTCAACTCCAGATGGTTGTGAGAGCATGATTATAACCAGTTGATCACTCGGACCTGGCAGCACTTTAGACCTTCGATGGATTTAGACCCTGGTAGAGTTATCAATGAAAACCTTAATCGCATAAAGAACCTTACCATTCAGTGGGTTCGGAATAAAAAGAAACTAGAAAGGGAGGCTCTGCACAGCATTGAGGAAAAAATTGGCACTCTCAACAATGGTGAACTGTTGGGATATAGTAACGAGGAAGCCAGGGCACAACTTTTTGCACTTGAGACCGAAAAGGCCAAACTACTGAAACAGAAAGAGGAAGATTGGAGGCTTAAAAGTAGGGCTATTTGGATACAGGCCGGTGACGAAAACACAAAAAATTTTCAGCAGCATGCAAATGGACGCAAGGCTGCAAACACCATTTGGGAACTGTCAGATCGAAATGGCTTTACTGCGAGAACGCAAGCACAACTATCTGAGCTGGGTACCAGACACTTCTCCAATCTGTATAGGGCTTCTACTATTATAAATCTCCCAGATATCCTGTGCATCACTCAAAACTTTAAACTCTTCGTGGAACAGGAGCAAAAGGATGATCTCAATACCCCGGTCACCATGGGTGAACTAGAGGGTGTTTTGAAATGGTTCAAGCGGGACAAAAGCCTGGGGCCTGATGGCTGGCCCATCGATTTTTTCATCCACTTCTTCGAACTCATATCAGCAGACCTTCTGGCTATGATTGAAGATAGCAGGGTGAGGGGCAGAATTTATGATGGATTTAACACCACTTTTATTGCACTTATTCCTAAATCGGACAAACCAGCCAGCTTCAATGAGTTCAGGCCCATTTCGCTGTGTAACTGTATCTACAAGATCATTTCCAAAATTATTGCAAACCGCATCAAGCCTTTCCTGTCCGATCATATTGAAAAGGAACAATTTGCTTTTCTGAATCATAGGCAAATTCATGAGGCCATTGGTACAGCCCAGGAGGCCCTTCACTCTATCAAATCTCTCCGACTGAAATCGACTATTCTCAAGATTGATCTCACTAAAGCATTTGACCAAGTTGACTAGAGTTACCTTCACCTCATCCTCATCCACTCTGGCTTTCCTCATACCTTTATCAACTGGATTATGAGCTGCATTTGTCACGCTACATTCAGCATATTGATCAATGGTACTGCTACTGATTTCTTCCATGCGGGGCGGGGACTCCGACAGGGGTGCCCCCTTTCACCATTACTATTTGTCCTAGTCATGGAGGGCCTCTCTGTGCTTATCAAAAATGCTAAAGAAAGAGGGTCACTACAGGGGCTCCGCATCATTGATAATTTATATCTCACTCACTTTTTATTTGTAGACGATGTTCTTATATTCCTAAATGGCACTAGAAAAGACTCTGTTCAATTTGATATGCTCCTGAAATGGTTTTGCAGGGCTACTGGTATGGTACCGAATAGCACTAAATCCTCTATCATCATGACGGGCTGCTCGAGACAGGAACAAGACACCTCCAGGAACCTATTTGACTATGTCTGCATTGATATCAATGGCAGACTCAAATATTTGGGGTATCACATCAAACCAAACGATTATAAGATCAAGGACTGGAACTGGATCATAGCAAAAATTGAGCGCAGAATAAACGTCTGGTATAACCGATGGTTAACCAGGGCTGGTAGACTAATCCTCATAAAGTCTGTACTGGAGGCCATACCGGTCTTTTGGATGACCCTGGCCTGGATTCCGATTGGTATTACCAATCGGATAAAGTGCATCTGCAGACAATTCCTTTGGCGAAACCAAGGTAAGGCATCCACGTTTGCCTAGATTGCATGGGATCGTATCAATTTTCCCAAACATTGGGGTGGCTGGGGGTTAAAGGATCTCCACCTATTTGCTCAGGCCCTTGCAGCCAAGATGGGCTGGAATTTAATTACAGGACAGAGCCTATGGAAGGAGGTCATGGTTGCTAAATATATCTCTCCCCAAAGTCCTCTTGAATGGATCTGTGGCTGCATCACTCTGAGTTCGAGGGTTTCAATCATTTGGAGGGCTATCACAAGGGTAGCACACATCCTTCAGAATGGTCTCTCTTGGAAAATTGGTTCGGGAACAGCGGTGCGCATTGGCACTGATTCCTGGTCGAGGAGTGGGGATTATCATAAAATTCTGGAGTATATCATCGATCACCTTGCTCACAGAAACATCATTTATCTGGCACAGATTGTTGATTGGGCACACTCCTCATGGCAAGAACAAGCCTGGCTACAGGCGGGTGACCTTGGGATCCCTCAAGAGGGCACACGAGTCTGGCAACAGTTTATCTGGGCACTGAAAGCTACCAACATTCGCATCTCTGACCGAGAGGACAATTTGATTTGGGCTGTTTCAAAAAATGGGCATTATACTCCAAAGTTAGGTTACCTCGAACTTATCAAGCATAGGGAACCCCCTATTAAGGACTGGTGGTGGACTATCATATGGAAATTGAAATCCCCGCATAAGCATAGACTTCTGTTCTGGTGTATGGTTAGAGACTGTATTCCTACCACGGAATTCCTTCATAGAAGAGCTTACCACGGGGCATCTAGATGCTGTTACTGTCTAAATGACAGTGAGGACGCACTTCATTTATTCCTACAATGTAACATCATACTTAACATTTGGTCTCGGATCATTACAGAATTGGGTTGCAGAATTAATTGGCAGGGTGCCACTTTAATAGAGGCCTGGACTCATTGGTGGCAGCACTCTGCACACAGTCCAAAATTACGCAACCTCCCTCTTATCGTGGCTTGGGAAATATGGATAGGACGAAACAAATATATTTTCAATGATATTCCTATTGACTGTGACTGGATATGTGCAGCAACTCTTGCCACTTTTCGACTCATTCCTGAGGACAGTATATGCAGCAAGCCATCACAAGAGACCCCAGAAACTATTGATCACAGCCGGGCGTGGGCATACTTTGATGGTGCGTCCAGTGCTCAAGGGTGTGGGGGGGTGCCATTCTTTATTTGAATGAACAACACTACTACAACATCAGAATGGGGTTAGGACCTGGTACCAACAACTACGCCGAATTGCAGAGCCTCAGACTTCTTCTTACCTTTGCTCGGGACATTCACTGTGACTCCATCCAGATCTTTGGCGACTCTCTACTTGTGACCAATTGGTTTAACAACCTATCTCATTGTCACTCGCACACACTGTCTGCACTGCTGCGCGAGGTTCACCATTTCAGAGCACTTTTTGACTCCATCACAGTGACTCATATTTACAGGTCTCGGAACAAAGTGGCTGATCAACTGTCCAAAGAAGCTTCGGAGCTGACCTGGGGTACCTGGCACATCACAGAACACACTGCTGGACAGATCTACAGATATTATCACCGGCATTTTATTGAGGAGGCTCCTGGTTTGGATGTTTAGTATTACAACTATATTCTGGGAGATTTTGTTCTACCTCCCCTTTTTATATATTCGGCATGTATATTTACTTCATATTTATATTTAGGTTCTACAGGAGTTAGTAAGTTATGCACCGAACTTACTATGTGGACACTTGTTTCATTACTAAATGTGTCATGTTTTGGGACTGTGATTGCCTACAGTTATTTTGATTGTGAGGCTGATTGTAATAGATTTTGGACTGAACAGTAGTTTATACTACAGTTTTATGTAACATCTAGCTGATCATTAATTGAAAAGTTATGAACTTTTTCTCTGTGAAAAAGTATTGAATTTATTGATCAATTCATCATTACCAGGTTTGAACTTTGGTCTACCCAATGCACTTATTTTTTATAATGCATCTTACTTTTCAGGTAATGATATAACTAAATTTTCTCTAAATAGAGGATTTAAAGTTAAATATTCTGCAAACTACAATCCTCAATAAAATGGTCTAACAGAATCCACAAATAAAAATCTCATTACAATTATCAAACGAACTGTTAATCGAAATCGAAATAATTGGCATAAAGCTTTAATATTTGCTTTATGGGCTGATAAAATTACTCAGAAGGCCTCTATAGGTTCTTCTCCTTTTCATTTGGTATATGGGAAAGAGGTCATCCTTCCTCCTAATCTAGCCCTTCCTTCATTATCCCTAGTGCAATTTATTGAAGAAAAACCCTCTTCTTCTTTACAATTGAGAATGTTGCAAATACTTAAACTAGAAGAAGAAAGAGACAAAGTCAAATAGGTCCATGCATATCACCAGCAGTTGGTCAAGTCTTCCTTTGATGCAAGTCCAGTCAACAAGTTTTTTTTTTTCAAATTGAAGATTTAGTTCTAAAGTGGGAAAAGGCACATGAGGAAAATGGTATTTTTAACATACTAAATTTCAAAAGTTGTGGCTTGGTCCATTCCAGATTATTGAGCAATTAGGTCCATCAACCTTCATTCTACAAGATTTACAGGGAAAGAGAGATGTTCCTCCCATTAATGAACTAATTTTGAAGAAATACTTTTCTTGAAAGAACATTTGTTCTATTGTAAATATTTAAATAATCATATGTACATATCGATGTCTTCTAGTCTTAATATTGTTAGGTAATACACTATTGGCTTTTCATTGGGGTCTCTAATTATTTTATGAAGTTTGAATTTTAAAGGAAGCAATTTAGAAAGTAATTACAAAATTGAAATTTGGTATTGTATCTGTCATTAAACTTTGAAATTTGTATCCATTAAGTTGTAAACTTTTGAAACTTGAAATCTTTAAAAAATATTTTTGTGTTGTGCTCAATCATGAAAGGTTTTCCTTAAAAATTAAATACTATATTGAAACTATAACATCTTTCAATTCGATGAAACTATAGCATTGTCATCCATCACTATTAAGGAGTAGATGTACCTCCCCATCCACTAATTTTACATTTTTTAGAGTGTAGTTTAAAAATATATAAGACAATAGGTCTCATCATGAGTCTTCTTACCATGATTATGGGAGACTAATAATGTTGAAATTATCATAACTGGCCACCAAACCAGGATAATGACTTGTAGTTATTGTACTATAAGATAATAAGTCTCATCACGAGATGGCCTGCTCAACCTTATTACAACCTGTGAATGGCATTGTCATTAATTGATGAGTGTGATAATGTTAAGGCAGTGACACGTAGTAGGAAGAAACCATTTTTATCGCATGGTAATATTCATGCTAATCATATAGGCGATAGAATGTGAGGGTCGTTGGATCGGAAGCGTGAGGAGATCGAAGGTGAAAATTTAGATATGCTAAGGGGCATTGACATATGTGTAAATTCAAATGGATAGTCACGATCAAGCGCGAAAACCGTTGGGTGAGAGTTGAAGTCGACGGCGGAGATCTGATGCGGAATGGTATGTTTTAAAGGTTCATGGGTAATTTCTATTACATAAGTTGTATAATAGAAATAGAGTGGAGTAAAGGTTTTAACCAAGGATCAAAGATTTTTAAAGATTTAGACTTTGGCTAAAGGGAAGAAATGATCATGTATATGCGAAATTTGAATTTCCGCATAAAGATATATGAAAATATCTTAAATCTTGGTTTGAAGAGGTTTCATTTAGTATAGGAATCAAAAATTATTGGGGAAAAATGAGACATGCATTTTTATATGCATAATGTGGGTAGATGCGGCTGAAGCCCCATCATTTTTGGTATCAGAGCAGAATAAGGAGATTCTGCGAAAAGAAATAAGAATAGAGTTATGTTTTGAAAGTATGTATACTGGTACAATAGTGATGACATGAAGCAATAGAAGAATTAGATTTTAATCTGATTGAGTGAAGAGATAAAAGAGAAAATCTACTTTGAGAGAAGTAGATCAAATTATTGAAAGGACAAATTGAGAATTTTGTTTATGAAGGGATAGTGACAACTACAAACAGAAAGAAAAGTCAAACAGTAAAATCTGGAAAAGAAATGGTTGATTTCTCAAGAAGAATGGAGATCCATTCGAATGTTGAAGAGTGGAGGCGAAATACCTTGTGAAATTTCACAGGTAGTGTTTTATATTAACCCTGGTTTGAGTTTTGCAGGTTAAAAACATATTGAAGATTGATAGTTGTAGCTAATGAAGTATCTCAGTAAAATAAGATCAGAGTCTTAAAAACAGTGATGAAGGAAGCTGGTAAGGATTTCTAAATAAAAGCAAAGTAGAGCAAAACCTTGAAGAATTCCAAGAGATATTGGATAAAGGGGACAGTTGTGTTCTCAAGGGCACAGATGAGTTAAAGCCTAGAAGGAGCAGAGAGAAATGCTCAAAAGAAGGTTCCATTGAAGGGACTAGTATTTTCCAAAAGACCAAATCTAGAGAGAAGATTGGTGAGGTAATTTGTAACAAGGAGGACTTGTTATTGCAGAGACTTAGTGTAGCTCACAGTGAGTGAGTGAAGAATTCATGAAGATAGAGAACAAAGATGACTATTGATAGTCATAGCAAAGATAATAGAGGTTCTAAAGAAAGATCAGTAGATAAGGAGATACTAAAGACAGGTGATGTTGGGAAGATGGTATGCATAAGTTTTGATTAAGTAATGATATTTTGAAGATTGAAACAGATCAAAGAAGTTGCATGTTTGCAAGAGACAACTAGCCGAAACATAAATTGATTACAAGGGTATGAAAGTTTGCAGCAATTGAATGAATGGAAAAGTTTGGCAAAAGACTACAGTAGTAAAATTGTAAGAAGAACTTTTGGAAGTTCTTAGAGATTGTAGCATAACCTTATTCTAGCTGAGGCTTGGAATAGATAGGGACAAAGGAGTCCTTGAGAAAAGTGAGTGTAGTAACCAGTAAGAGAGCAAGATTGTTCAGTATAAGTTCTAAGGAAGACTTAGAAAACAGACAGAGGAGAAGTTTGGTGAGAAGATAAACTCAAAAGGTGGTTGATTGGTTACATGTATATAAGCTCACATAGAAGTGAATATGGCTATGTAAAGTCATATGGAAGGCTCAGAAGAAGTCTACAAGATGAAAGGAAAAGGTGCTAAAGAAATCCGCAGGAAATGGATGAGTCAAGAGGAGCTTGGCAAAGAAATAGCTGAAATAAGAAAATAATTTGATGTGTTAACAATGTTGATAGAGGAAAACCAAAGGCAAGGTTGGGTCTTGAAGAAAAGGATAGTGAAATGGTCTAAGCTATAGAGAAGGCTAGGAAAAGAACAAATGAAGTGGTTGGTAGAAAAACTCAGAGAAGCAGAGTCATAAATGGAAGTTTCCATTTGTAGACCAGAACAGGGTGAAATTCTGGGTGAAGAGGACAATGAGAAATATCTCATAGACTATTGGAATTGTTCCTAACAATTCGAAGAAGTTGAACTACAGCAAAAGACAATTGCTGAAGAAAGTGATAAAGAAATTGAAGGAAAATATAGTAGAGAATCTGT
Source organism: Pinus albicaulis (assembly GCA_034641835.2). NCBI lineage: Eukaryota > Viridiplantae > Streptophyta > Pinopsida > Pinales > Pinaceae > Pinus > Pinus albicaulis. The sequence continues at coordinate 36,354 of JAXQQM020072362.1, forward strand.
GAACTATGATGATAACTCTGATGAAGAGTGTATGACTGGAATATCAACTGAGGTTGAAAATATTCTTGGTTTTAATATTAACGAATTATGTATGATTGCAAGTACATCACAGGATGATGAACAAACTTTAGAGGTTGTTAAGAAGAAGGAGCAAAATCTAAAATCTGTTCAGATTAAGATTGAGATAACAAGATTTCAGAAACAAAAGGAGGCAGAAAGGTCTAATGGAAATATGCATCAAAACATTGGAGCTAGTAACAGTAAAGATTTGAATAACTAATATGATTTAAGACATGAATAAAAGGTATTTATTGTACCTAATGAGTTGGGATTTTTTAAGCAGGATAATTTAAATTTATCAAATGAAGAATAATCATTTGATGATGGTGTAACAACAAGCGAAGGTACTGAAAACTGTGTAAAGTTTCCAAATTATACTCCAATTGAGATTGTTGAGTTATATAGGAAGTTAGATCTTCAAAGAAGAAAGTTGGAAAAGCAGAGGATATATACTCAGGATAAATTGCTGAAAAAGGAAGACAAAGAAATTGTCATGAATGACAATCATAAGAGAATGATAATGGAAGTTCAGCAAATTGATATTACAAAGAAAGAAGCTCATTATAGTAAACAAGAGAAGAGAGACATCATTAAAGCAGATGATGTGAAGAAAAGACTTATTGACATTTTTTAGAGTCCTTTAGAGAATTATTTGGAAAATCAGCAAACTGAAGTGTTGATGAAAGAGAAACAATCAGAGCAGCAAGCTGAAATGTTGCCAGAAGAAAAAGAGACACAAATTTTTTATGCTTTTGATTTTAATGATTGTTTTATGATTACAGGTTTTGATGAAGATGAGACAGACATGTTTCAAGTTGAAGAGTCAGTTTTAGAACTGAAGAAGACTGGAAGTTACCAATTCAAACATGATCATGAGGAAAATGTAAAGCACAAAGATACCATGCATGAAGAAGCTAAATTGACTGTTAAAATCAGTCAAGGAAGTGAAGAACAATCACTGAAGGTTTTCAAAGAAGAGGATGAGAAATATGCTCAAATTGATGAACATCATAGTGATGCATTTGAAAGGAATCAAGTACAAAGGAAATTGGAAGATAATTTATTTTTTGAAAATAAATTTGCAGATATTGAACAAAAGTTGTTTGGAAAGAAACAAGAGGGTAAGGATGAAAGGGTAGCAGTAAGACTCCAACAACTTCAAGGATAAGATAACGAATAACAGTTTGAATATGAGTGGAATAGAGATATTAGAGAGCTAGAGAGAATGCTGGAAAATCAAAATTCAATAAAGGAAGAGTCAATCATGAAAGAGAAAGACCTTGAAGAATTGCAGAAAGTAAAGATGCGAGAGTTAATAAACAACAACAACAAACTGAAGCAAAGAGAAGGAGATAGCAGTGAATGGCAGAATGAGTATCAGTCCAAGGATATGCTGGAGATAGAGATTAAAGAATTATGGAAATTAATGATGAAATAGTCCAGATGGAGGAGATGGACAACAACAGGAAGAGTAATCAATTGGAAATTTAATTCGATTGACAAATAGAGTAAGATGAAACAGAAAACAGCAACAGATTGTGAAAGCATAGCTAGTGGGGCAATGCAACATAAAGTGTGGAGACCTGGAGAACAACAAAAAACAATAGCAGCAACCAAAGACAGATTACAGAACAAAGTATGGGATCCAAGAGGAAAAAGGTTGGAAGCACATGATCAGGAGATCATAATTATTTTCTACTTTGGGAGTCTGATGCAGGAGCCTCTAGCTCAGAAATTCATTATATTCTAGTAGATATAGGGGGTCTTGTATTTTCTAAGAATTTGGATTCCTATGTAAAAAATTAATGTAATTATTAAGATTTTGAGTGATTTTAATGAGAGATATTTAGAATAAGATTTAATTGGTGAGGCATTTTGTAAATGTTTCCGAATGTTGGAGAACATGAGAGATTTAGGAATTTATTGTAAATCCTAGATTAGGAATTGGTTTCATGAATCTAGGGATTTGAAAGGATCCTTAGGGATAAAGAAGAGATTTTAGGACTTAGAGGATTCTTAGGATTTTGTTGAGAAAGTTGTGGATTTAAACCAGAGTTGGTTGTAGAATCCATTTGTATAAATTGTGAGCCTTAAGGGAAGAAAGGGATTATCACAGAAGAGATAGATCATTGTAAAATAGGGATATAGTTCAGATCAGAAGAATAGTTAGGGTTTTAATTGTAGCCTATGGGCAGTAGGAAGAAAGATGCCACTGATTCAAATATCAGGTGAGAAGAGAAATTCTATGTACATATTGAGTGTTAATACAGAGAATTCAATTTCTGAGTTCGTGTCTCATTTCTGAGGTTATATTGTGTACAATGAATAATAGATTTGTAATTTTTGGGTGAATCAGAGGTTTGCATAATATATTTATAGAGGTCGAGTTTGAACAGATTCGAGAAGAGATAGAGGTCCGATCTATTGAATCCAAGTCAATACGTTAAAAATGAAGTGATATCAAACGATTGTAGAAGAGAGCCACACACATCAAACATACACAGTGACAGAAGAATAACAAAGACAGAGAAGTGAAAGAACAAAACGAAGAAACGAAGTAGTAGTGCAGAAGAAACGTTGCATCATTTGGATCAATGGGTGAGTTTGATGGATGATGAACGGTGGGGATTAAGTCAAAAAAGTGAAGTTAACAAATGGATGGATCCGATTTCACCACATGTCAGCCGAAGGATGGAGCAGTCTTTATAAAAACCAGTGAGTGGTACTCGTGTAGATTTAAAGTGGTAAGCACTAATTAATTGATGAGTGCAATAGTGTTAAGGCAGTGACACGTAGCAGGAAGAAACCATTTTTATCGCATGGTAATATTCATGCTAATCATATAGGCAATAGAATGCGAGGGTCGTCGGATCGGAAGTGTGAGGAGATCAATGGTGAAAATTTAGATATGCTAAGGAGCATTGAGATATGTGCAAAGTCAAATGGATAGTCACAATCAAACATGACAACCGTTGGGTGAGAGTTGAAGTCGACGGCAGAGATCTGATGTGGAATGGTATGTTTTAAAGGTTCATGGGTAATTTCTATTACATAAGTTTTATAATATAAATAGAGTGGAGTAAAGGTTTTAACCAAGGATCAAAGATTTTTAAAGATTTAGACTTTGGCTAAAGGGAAGAAATGATCCTGTATAGGGGAAATTTGAATTTCTACATAAATATATATGAAAAGATCTTAAACCTTGGTTTGAAGAGGGTTTCATTTAGTATGGGAATGAAAAATTCTTGGGGAAAAATGAGACATGCATTTTTATATGCATAATGTGGGTAGATGCGGCTGAGGCCCCATCAGCTACCATAGACAAGGCCTCTGAGGTGCAACAATTGATTAAATAAAAGGATGACAGAATAAAACAACTAGAACAAAGCCTAAAACATGAAATATAGAGTATTGAACAAAAATAGAAAGCTCAGCTTGCAGAGCTGCAGAAAATATTTAATGACTTGAAGCTTCAATATCAGACTGATATGGAAAGAAAATATGCATAGATCGAGGAACTTCAACGCAGGATAGAGAAATTGAAAGTTAATCAAAAAATAGATGATTTCTGGAAGGAAGCAGGGGAGTGATCCAGGTGGATATTGGTGGCCACCCTCCTATTCCACTTGGGGCCCCACCATTGTCTCTTTCAGTTTTTTTCACAACTTACTATTTTTAGCAGTTTTTCGGGTCCTGAACTTCCGAAGCCGTTTTGAAGCCCCAAATGGAGATAGTATGCCAAAGTTACGTCCCTGAGAAGTTGAAACACCAACTTACCCAAACGGGGCCCATATTTTTGGCGCTTCATCTCCTAGGGTTAGGTTTTTGGGACGTTTATAGTTCTCCATTGTTTCACCATAATAAATAGGCCCTCAAGCCTCATTGTAACACAGTTCAGAGGTCTGTAGTTGCCACATCTCTTCTCAGAGATTTGCTACCAGCACCCTAGCTATTTTATTTCCATCATTTTCGTAAGAATATTTCTGTTATTTGATATTAATGAAATGAAGCCTTATTTCCATTGTATTTTTATGTTTATGCTTATTTCTATATTCTATTGCGTTCCTGCATAAATCCGGATCAGTGGTATCAGAGCAGTCTGCTTTTTCTTGATCCTTCTTTGCATGTCCCCAACGAGGTCGGGGTATAAGGAGTTAGAGCTCGATCTGGTGGAACCTTTGTAAGATCAGCCTCGCAAACCCCGACGGACGCCCATGGGGGATGAAAAGAAAGATGAGGGAGCAGGAGATCCTATCAAAATTTTGCTTGAGGAGGCCCTCGAAAAACAAAGGAACATGATCATGGATAATTTTTCCCAGATCCTTCAACGACTGCCCACCAGCGGCACATCTGCATCTAGCAGCCACTCTGGAGGCGCAACTCCCTTTAAGGTACAAGTAAACTTTGAAATTCCCATATTTGAGGGTCAAATAGATGAACATGTCATATATAGATGGTTGAATCTATTAGAAGGATATTTCTCATTTCATGACTTTTCTGACCAGGAAAAGATTATTTTTTCACTCCTCAAAGCTACCCCCCATGTCAAGGACTCGTGGGAAACCTACTGTGAGAAAAAGAACGAGACAGAACCCTCTCTGTTCTCAGTCGTACGCACTTGGAATTCTTTCTAAGATGCCATCAAGGAATAATACTATCCCGTGGGGAGCTATGAGGACAAGTACATATACAATGGACCACGCTACGGCAAAAAAGGGATCAAGATGTGCATGAGCTAACGAATCTATTCCATACCCTGCGCACAAAGTTGGGTATCAAAGATTCAGAGAAACACTTGGTGCTAAAGTATTGCGGTTGTCTACATAGATACATTCAAGAGGAAATGGAGTTCCTCGACATCTCCTCGCTTGGTACGGCATACCGATATGCTGCCAATATTGAGCATAAATTCAAACAGAAGAAGCGAGAATTTGGATCTGCGAATCAAAAGCAAGGGAAAGGTGCCCCAAAACCGCAGAACAAAGGACAAAGCCAAGGCATGGTGGCCCAAGACAACCTACCAAAGACACAAGCAAAGAAAAACACCGCGAAGCCAAATAAGGTCACGAGAAAGTGGTGTGAGTTCCATAAGAGTTCCACTCACAACACAAGTGAGTGTCAGGCTAAGCAGTCGCTGGTGGCCGAGATGAGGGCTTCTAAATCAGATGCATGCTCCGACTCTGAATCAGAACCTAACAAGGTGAATGAAAAATGGAAGCAGATTATTGATGCATAGCCCAATGCCACTTTTGCCACTACGAAGATCCAGAAGGAGGAACCATAAGATCCCGAGGAGGCAGAGCGTCTCTTCCACTCCCAGATGTGGGTAAAGGGTTCCCCGCTATGGTTCATTGTCGAAAATGGGAGCCAAAAGAACCTCATTTCAGCAGATGTCGTGAAGCAGTTGGGCTTGTCGACCACAGCGCACCCACAACCATACACCATCAGGTGGCTTCACCAAGGATGGGATCTCCGCATCAGCCAACAGTGTTGCCTTCCCTATAGCATCAAGCCCTTCACGGATGAGGTGTTCTGTGACATTTCTCTTATTGATGTTTATGATGTATTATTAGGCTAACCATACTTTTGGAAGCAACATGTTGTGTATGAGTCCCGACGTCACGTTGTTATTGTTACTTTGGGAAATAAATTGTACAGGATACCAGAGGTACCACTGCCTCCCACTATCTCTTTGGTTACTGTAAAACAATGCAGTAAGCTCATTTCCCAAACCAATAAATTTGTTTTCCTGATGATCCGCCCCCAGGGCAAGAAGAAGACTGTGGCCACGACCTCCAGACATGGCTCCTCTGCATGAAAACAATAAATGGACAAATTTATGGAGGAGTACGGGGACATATTCACCTCACCCACAGGGGTGCCCATCATGGGAATTTTGAGGTCTAAAATGGGCCTCTAAGGAAATAATAAAATAACATCTAAACCAATAAAATAATATTTATTAATTTTCATTCACTTTTTGCACCACAATCCCTGTAACCATAGTTAAATTCAATTCAAAAGTTGTACCAAAATAAAATTAATAAAAAAATTGTATTTATGTGACTATAAATAAGAATGTGCTTTTGAAAAAAAGTCATTATCATTGAACAACTAATGCATTTTTCCTTTGTACTTAAATAACATAAAATAAAATATAAATATAAACTTATAAATTCTTAATTATATTATATGCTATTAATTAAAATTTATATTATTTAAATTGTATAATAACATGTAATTAATATAATATATAAAAATAATATAATATAATATAATAAATGTATAGGGATATGCATTGTTTATTTCAAGAAATATGAAATGAAAATAATATATTTTTATTCAAAAAGTGTGAAATGACATTTATTATGAGTACTTTAATTTGACTTTAAAAGTACTTAGAGCACTACCATGGTTAACCATGAGTTTTTATCCACCATTGAGAATGTGACAAGTAAGTACCTTTTAACTCAAGCAATTCCACCTCAACCATTAGGAATGATGTCATCCCATAAAATTTGATTGGTTCTCATAAAGTGAATTTTGATTGTACATTTTCCTTAGGAGGCCCATTTTAGACCTCAAAATTCCCCTAATGTCTACACTATCAGGTCAAGCACCCCATTGACCTAACCCCAGGTGCGTCGCTACCTAATGGACCGATCTATAGGTGCTCTGTTCTGGAGAATGATGAAATCAAGAGGCAGATTCAGGATTTGCTGCAGAAAGGTCACATCCGGCCAAGTTCATCACCCTGTGGGAGCCCGATCATGTTGGTACAGAAGAAGGATGGGATTTGGAGGCTCAGTATTGATTATCGAGCACTGAACAAGATCACTGTCTGGAATAGGTACCCAATCCCACGGATTGATGACCTTCTGGACAAACTCAAAGGGGAAAAATATTTCAGCAAGATCGACTTGAAGTCTGGGTATCACCAGGTACCAATTGAACCCTCCGATGTGTGGAAGATTGCCTTCAAAGCCAAGGAGGGCCTTTTCGAATGGCTCGTCATGACTTTCGGATTGACAAATTCTCCTGCAACCTTCATGAGGTTGATGGATGACATCTTGCGTCCATTCACCAACTCATTTGTAGTGGTATACTTGGATGACATTTTGATCTTCAGCCAGACTTGGGAAGAGCACCTCCACCACATCCGAGAAGTCACTCCAACAACTGAAGCAACACAAGTTGTGTGCCAATTTGGAGAAGTGCACTTTGGCATGACCCAGGTTCAATATCTAGGATACATTATTGATGAAAGGGGGGTGCATGTGGATCCAGCCAAGATCCAAGTCATTCGGGATTGGCCAGCCCCAACCACTATAACAGAGCTTCGCAGCTTTCTGGGTCTTGCTAATTTCTACCGGAGGTTCGTGTTGGGATTCTCTCTCTCTTATGTTGGATTATTGTAGTCAAGTCACCAGGAGACGAAAGCAAAGTGGTCAATTAATCAACACAAGGCATTCGTAGAATTGAAGCTGCTCCTTTCTGATACCCTTTGATGCCCAAGCAGACTTGCAACAACCATTTGAGATCGAGACAAATGCCTCTCTGACTATGCTATTGGGGGGGCGGTTCTTGCTCGCGAGGGGCATCCGGTGGCATATCACGGTGAGACATTGTCGGAAACCACGATTCGAGAAGTATCCCACTTATGACAAAAGAAATTGATTCCATTGTGCGGTTGTCGCTATCATCTCTGTTACATTTTGGGGAAGGAGACAATCATCCACACAGACCACCGAACCCTGCAGTTCATACAGACACAAGGGAAATTGCAAAATGATTGCCATCAGAAGTGGTCCACATATCTGCAACAATTTCATTTGAACATCAAGTATAAGAAGGGTAGCACCAATAATGTTGCAGATTGCCTTAGCCGACCACCGATCGTGGCCATAACCACCGTTCTCAACTCTTGTGGGCATGAGACTTCTGATTGGCCGCTTCTCTACAAGAGCGATCCAGAATTCAGCTACACATACTAGGCACTCTTGGGGGGTATGCAAGTTCCAAATTTTCACCTCCAAGATGCACTATTATGTCCCCTGGGACACCTTTGTGTTCCTTCAAGTGAGCGTGCCAAGATGATATGGGAAGCGCACTACAGTCGAGTCGCTGGGCATTTTTGGGTTGAGAAAATAGTGGCAGTACTACAAAAGTATTTCTATTGTCCAAACCTTTGACAGGATGTCGGAAGTACATCAGATCCTGCACTGCTTGCGCCATTGCCAAACCGACCATTAAGAAGCAAGGGCTCTATACTCCGCTACCTACCCCTAGTCGACCTTTGGAATCCATCCCCATGGATTACATGTTAGGCCTTTCTTCTACTAAGCATGGAAATGATTGTGTTTTCGTGGTCGTCGACAAATTCTCAAAGATGGCCATTATGGCGGCCTACAACAAGAATATCACAGTAGAAGCCACTGCTAAACTCTTCTTTGAATGAGTGTGGGTGCACTTTGGGATCCCACAGTCTATCATATCAGATTGCGACAACAGGTTCCTCAGCACATTTTGGTCCAGCCTCTGGTCAATGTTGGACACCAATCTCACCAAGTCCACAGCTTCCCATCCCCAAACTGATGGCCAGACAGAGGTCGTCAACAGGATGATTGTACACATTCTGCGCATGTACAATTAAAAGCATCCACACACATGGGATGAGAGCCTTCCCTATGTACAACACAGTTATAATTGGGCTCTCCATAGCTCAACCGGCCACAGCCCCTTTCAAGTGGGCTTGGGATTCTAGCCACTATGTCCCATTGACGTAGCCATACCATTTGCAGCTACTCCAGCTGATTCATCTCATGTCTAATCTGAAGCTGACAAAGAAAACAACATCATCGAGCGCATTCAGCACATCCGCCAACAGGTTCATGACATATTGGATAGAGCCAATACTAAGTATAAGCAACGACATGATCAACATCGGGTGCCACACAACTTCCAGGTGAACGAAAAAGTTTGGCTACATTTTCAGAAGGAGCGCCTCACTGGACCCCACCGCAAGATTCACCCACTCTGATATGGACCATACACCATCACCAAGGCTGTATGGAACAATACCTTTGAGCTCAGTATTCCACCATTCCTTGGTCTGCACCCAGTATTCAATGTAGACCGCCTTCATCCCTACTTCCAACCTCTATTGGACACCTCTAACATTGCATAAGAACTCACACCAAAAGAGTTAAACCCAGACTACATGGAACAGGCCACCACAGACTATATCATGGACATGCAAATAAAGAACACTCGCCGACAGAAGATCCAATTGTATCGAGTTGTCAAAGTTGACCAACTCCTGCACCAAGGCAAGTGGTTCACCAAGGACCAAGTTCAACAGAAGTTTCCTCATCTCATGGAGGAACTCAACGCAATGGGGACCATTGTTTCCTAAGGGGGGAGGAATTATCTAGGTGGATATTGGTGGCCACCCGCCTATTCCACTTAGGGCCCCACCATTGTCTCTTTCATTTTTTTTTCACAACTTACTATTTTTAGCAGTTTTTCGGGTCCTGAACTTCTGGAGCCATTTTGAAGCCCCAAACAGAGATAGTATGCCGAAGTTACATCCTTGGGAAGTTGAAACACCAATTTACCCAAATGGGGCCCATAGTTTTTGCGCTTCATCTCCTAGGGTTAAGTTTTTGGGACATTTAGAGTTCTCCATTGTTTCTCCATAATAAATAGGCCCTCGAGCCTCATTGTAACACAGTTCAGAGGTCTGTAGTCTCCACATCTCTTCAAAGAGATTCGCTACCAGCACCCTAGTTATTTTATTTCCATCATGTTTGTAAGAATATTTATGTGAATTGATATTAATGAAATGAAGCCTTATTTCCACTGTATTTCTATGTTTATGCTTATTTTTGTATTCTGTTTCGTTCCTGCATAAATCCGGATCAGGGAGCTTCACACTCTCCTTGCGCAACAACATGTAATCTTTTTCCACAAGATGGAAATGATCGATGATTTATACCAATCAAGAAATTCACTTTTGAATCAATTGTCTGATCTTAGGACGTATTAAGATGAGATAGAAGAATAAATTTCTAAATATATATCTTTCCAAGAAAATGCTAAAGGGAAAGCAATTGATATCCCTATAATATAAGAATCGCATAAACAAATTGTTTTCAAAGATTGGGACATCAAGATAAAGCAGGAAGAAATGGCCATCTTCAGTGCTAGAGATATCTCCAACAACCTCACTGAAGCTATCAGTGAAAGTCGTCTTCATGAAAATTTAATCCAGGAATGCCTTGAAGGTGCCTTACTAGCTGTCAAATAATTGAAAAAATCATGGCAAGATTTTTCGAAGAAGAAATCTGAGAAAATTAAAATATTATCTAAGGTTAACCTTGAAATTCATTGGAAATACTCGGTTAAACCTCACAACCAATGGCTTATGTTGAAATTTCTTGCTAATACCACCACACATCTTCTTCCAATTCTTAGCGATGCAGTTTTCATGGGGAAAATGTGAATCAAGCCTAGTCATCCTCCTAAATTAAAGTGAATGGCGGATATGGTTGAACTGCGACAACAAATGGAAGAAAAGTCATCCTCTCATTCTTGAGCATCTTGTTAAACAAATCCTATTATTTCCCTCTTATATTATTTTAATGATGGTTTTTGTAAACCACCTCAGTATTTCATGTCACTTTACTATTATTGTATTTTGAGTTTGAACTATAAATCCCCTTCATGTTAATAAATAAGGGGTTCTAAATTTTTGTAAATAGAGCTTTAAAGTTTGCACTATTGTAACTCTTGAGTAATCTGAATAGAAAATTTGAACTAGAGTTGTTTTATCATGAGCAGGGTATTAATATATCATGTACTACTATCTCTGTATTGTTGCAATGTTTCAATGAGATAAATAGTTATTTTGAATTTTTTTTCATTATATATGTGTTTTGTATATAGTCATGCATGTATTCATTATTGATGTTTGAGATTGTAATCTTTTAAGGTATATGAGAAACAACGAGATCTTTTATGTGATATCTTTTAATCAACTAATTTAATTAACTATTTGATTAAATTATTTATCCCTATCTGTTTTCACTTCATAAGTATTTGATGATCTATATTGTCCTATATTATATGAAATCCACTAAAAGTCACATATAAATACAGAATTTGTTCCTAGATATACATATTTAAGTCTATTCCAATTTCAGTTACATTAGTCTCATTCATATCATTACTCTCACAATTTATATCCACCCATTTATATTTTTTCAAGGTAAATTGGTCCCATTATCCCCACTCGGAGCCACCACTCCAAACGGAAAAGGAGTTGATTTAAGTTCCTGACTAGGTGGTTTTCCCCGATGTTGAGGCAGAAATTTTTGAGCCTTAAACATAAGGTTACACATTGTTAATCCTTCCATAATGTTCCTTTCTTAATGTGGTATTTTCATTTGAATGGCACATTGTTATACAAACATGTGTTGCAGCCCCTAAGCATGTGTTTCTATGAAACACTTCCAACAAAAATAAATGAAGGAAATCGAGGAAAAAATATGAGAAAGAGAAATTAAAAGCATAATCAGAGCTATGGTCGAAACAATTCCCAACAAAAATAATGAGATAAAGGAAATATTATGAGAAAGATAAATTAAAACAAGAATGATATTATGGCTGAAAGTTTGAAGATAATATAATAGTTGAATGAACTGAAATGTAGAATTCACAACTAAAAATATTCCAAAAATTGTATATAATGAAACTTACAAAGGTAATTTTACGATGAACAGTTCGCCCGACGAGACTCAGAAAAAATGGATAGACCTTATACCTTAAGAAATTTTGCTAGGCTGGGAATTTATTAGTGCATTTTTCATATAAGAGGTGTTGATTTTCCAGGAAGTGGTCCTCTTTGGCGGAATTGTCAAGAGTACTTTGTAAGTGAATGACATAATTTTCTCCATGCTTGTCTAATCTTAAAATGTGAATGAATTTATATCGTTTTCACTTGAGTTGGATCGTAAGATAAACTTTTATCTTTTGATCACATATTAAGATTAAGACTTAAAATTATGTTAGAAGTTAGGGCTTCACAAAATCCAATTTAGGTTTAACATCTTTATGGTAGACACGGGAAAGGATAGTTTAAAAAAGAACATTTGGGATTAACCCACCAAAGAAGCTCATGAATTAATGTTTCCCAACCCTCCCTAGGGCCATCACGAGTCACTTGATTTGCCAGTGGACCACCCACAACCAAAAAAACATGATTTTGAGCCATCTTACACTATTTGTGCATCAAATATGAATTTGATGACCATAAATTTTTAGCAGACCAACCATTAAAACTAGGGTATGGAGTTATGCTACATCTATCTATTGAAGAACACAATGGTTTGATCAAATTATAATCACTTACTTGGGAGGCGACAAGATGGCATCCTACTTGTGTGGAGGAATAATCGTTGTTTTTTATGCCCATTTGGCTGCCATGATGTTGTTCGATGCCCTCAAGCTACAAATTCATTCAAAGGTTTATCGTCCTTAGAGCAAATTTGTTGTTTTGAAATTGCTATTGTACGTGGCTGCTCACTACAAGTCCTTCGGGTAAATGTGAAGTGGTGTGCCACTATGACATGAACTGACCTCATAGTTCACTTTAAGGAAGTGGGGCATACAACTGAGACTTACCGACCATTAACTGACATCCCATAGGGACTAAAAATCACCTAGGAGCTTAAGAAACACCCCAGGTGGAATTGGAACATTATTCCAGTGACCTAGAGCCCCAACCACATGCATGACAAGGCCATAGTGTGGTTACAGTCCTCCAACCACATGCATAACATTGCCTGAGTGCGGTTGTACCCCAAAATCTCCAGTTCAGAGGGTGTGGTCCCGAGATCTTAGCCACCTTTCAAGATTAGCCTCCATACCACTACCCAGAACTTCCTATAACTTCTCATAATGTTAAATGACATAATGAAAAGGTTAAACATACAAACTAGAGTCATAAACTTGACCTAGGCATACCAGAACATACCTAATTCCCCCTCAAGTAGTTGCAACAACACTTGTTAAACCATGCATTCATCAACTAATCAAAGAAAAATAAGAGCCATAGCTAGAACATGTTATAGAACCATGCTTATAACCAACATATAATAAGAATATTAACCATGATAGAAAAACCATCAGCGCCACATAATAACAAGTATAAATTCTCATAGAGTGCAACAAAAGTAACTCTTATTAACTTATGCAGAAGCCAACCAAGTCAGGGACTTTCACATACCACCCGACCATAGATAGAGTTGAAAAAATATTTCTTTTGGCCAATCACCCTTGTGCCATATTCCAAGCATGAATATGGCATCATGGGATATACCAAGACATAAAAAACCAAGGGAATCCAAAGGTTAAACCAAATCTACCACTAAACTAACATGATCTCACCAAAACCGATCAAGAGATCATCAAACCAAAACAAGCTTGGATGCCTCATAATTCCTTCACCGTCCCTTGAGGAATTTTTCTATCTCCACCCACCTGTCGAGGGCTTCCCAAAGAAAACCATCCCCACCCCCAACCCTTGGGAATTTTCCTAAGACCACCTCACCTAGAACCAAAACCTTATGGAAATCCAAAGCTCAACCAAGAAATAAATCCCATCACACCATGGCTATCTATAAAATGGCAAGGCAAGGATGAAACCACTTCCAAACCCAGAAAAACCCATGCCAATGACAACAAATGAACCAAATAAACCAATCCATGTACCATGCATTCACACATCAGCTAGGAAATCACACATGTAACCTATTACCTGTTAAATCCTCCTATTGAAGTTGCTGATCCAAAATTATCCTTGCTTTCATTGCTCATCCTTTTCCTTCTTTCTCCAATTTAAGTGAATTCCAAAGTGCTCCAATAATGCTCCAATATTTCTCTAACTTTGAAAAAGTGTTAGAGAGAAAATCTAAGCTGACAAAATATTTTTAATTGATCCTCAAAAGATTTTTTATCCTTGAGGCCTCTATTTGCTTCATTTTTCCTCTGATTTCCCTCTCATGCAAATATGTGTCTCTTCACCTTCCTTTTCTCCTATTTTCCTTTATTTAATAAATAAATGTCAATTAATGCCTCTTTCTCTTTGCCAATTTATTTAGCCATAAATAAACCGAAATTGATGCCCATTATAGTTCTTTGCCCAACTTCAGCTTGGAATACATGTCCCATGACCTTGGTCTTATTTTGCCTTTATTAACCATTATTACATGAACTTTTAACCCGGGGTTGTGTTCATGGTGATGGAAATTCATCAACCAAGGGGTCTCCCCGATGTGAAGTCCTAATTAGACCTCACACCATTTGGAGTAGGAGCCCCTTCTGGAATATCAGCCTAGTTTCCATGTATTCTTATAGAAATGCCTTGGTTGTGATGTTACCAAGGGAGAGGTGTGCACATGCACCTTTGAAAATCAAGGGGGGTGTTCTTAGTGAGTTTCCAATTGCAATTGTGTCAAGGTTCTTCTACTGCGGGGGGGAGAGAGAGAAGTCAGCCTCTAAGAGAGAGGTAATAGTACCGCCCAGGAAGAGACACGCATGAACCGAAGAATCTGTCTAACATCCAGCACAATAGTCCACAAGGGATGCGAAGGTCATTACAACCAACAATTGAGAAATATTTGCCTAATATTTTGCAGAATAGTCCACAAGGATGGGATAGCAACAACCATTACAACACATTATCAATAACATAAGTACTAATATAACCGAAATAGTTCAACTACCTTAGCACATGTGAAATCAAACCTTAAATAAAAATATCCACAGAATATCCTTAAAAACATTCATAATCCATGCATAATAATTGTCGGCCTTGAAGGCTTTTGTTACTAAGTAAAATTTCCAAGACACATGCATACAATGAACATCACTCGCTCCAATTGTCGAGCGTTGGAGCCACTCCTTGATCCACAAAAGAACTAGCTTATCTCTCTAAATATTTGCAGGTGAAGCCAAGGTGAAAAATACCTTTTATTATACAATGAGGGTGTATATATAACTAAGGGGTGATTCTTCCCCCTTGTGACTCTTTGACTACCCTCATGACTATGCAACTTCCTATGAATTTTCAACTTACTTGACTCTCCATATTCATGTGTGTCCTTTGGACTTCCACTTTACAACACATTTTAAATATAATATACATGGTCCATAATGATGATGTGGCATATGACAACTCATGACATTTCTGACATGGACTTCATGATAATGTGGTAATTTCAAGCCACTATTGTTGTTGTGTCTTTGATGTCTTCTTGAGAACACCTTGTCCTCCACCTCCTCATGGCTTGGTGATAGGAAACCTTGATGATCTTAAGTCTTGAACTGCGGTCATGTGTTGAGTGTCCCTTTTCTTTACTTTGATAGATGAGCTTTCATACCCAGCTACAAATATGTCTTTCTGCATGCTTCCATTTTGCATCTCCTCCCTTTTCATCTTGTCACGGTGTGAGAGAGTACGTGCATCTAAAATTCACTCATGACGAGATGATATCAATCTAAAAACCCTAGTCTAAGATATATCATTTGAATCCATAAACTGGGTTGAGGCTAGGTGATAGGTTGGGAGAGAGGGCCTAGTGACTGCGTAATTGTAGAGGTCAGGTAGCCAAGGGTCAGGCTTGATCACTGACACTGCATTGTGCGCATCTCAAGCCAGACTGAGGAAAAATTTGCACAGTTTCTGAAGGTAAGGTGGACTAAGAAACTGCACAGTTTAGAGGCTCAAGGAGAGATCTTGATGCTTTTTCTTTTGCAGTGCGCATTTAAAGTCGGGCTGGGAGGAATTATTACACAATCCAGAAGGCCAAGACATGGCCTTGAGCATAGGAACTGGATAGTGCAGCAACCCTGAGAGGAAAGGACTGTCCATTGCACAATCCCAAGAGGGAAGGTCACACCTTGAGGTCTGGAACTGTGTACTGTGAAGTCCAGGCAAGGCGACTAAAGTCATTTTTTTAGTCGGAAAGCCTCTTCGAGAATGTTAAGTGTCGGACCAGTGAGACTAGTGTGTGAGGTGATAAAGTTTTGACAGTGACCTCACACTTAGAATACTTGATGACACAACAACATAGATCACCAATGACACATAAAAAATACATTTACCTCTATGTGACAACATTATGACCAGTTATGACAAGTGTGACACTTAAGATACACTTTGCGATGACCGTGACGACACTTGTGCGACACTTACAATATACTTTGCGATGACCGTGAGGAAACTTGTGCGACAATGCTCAAAACTTTTTGATGATTGCAACAGATGTTTGAATGGTTAGAATAATTGATAGATAGAAATATATACCCTTGAAAATTTCAAAACGGGATTCTACACATTTTGTGAAAGCCAATCATGCAAAAAGATGTTATTTTACCCAACTTGCAAAGGGGAGAAAAACACTTCAAGAAAGTACATGAAATGAGTTTCGGTGTTTTCGACAACAATGTGCAAGACCAAGGAAGGCTCTAAAATTGAGTTTAATCCATAATTTTGGAGGTTTTTGTAGCAGTTACAACAGGTTGCTACAAACCCCTCCACCTTAGGGGAATGTCATCCTCGGTGTTCTATGACACATATGACCAATGAAACCATTGAAAACCAAAAAAAAAGAAACAAAAGGAAAGGAAATACGACACACAACCAAGAAACAAAACCAAAAGACAAGCAAATAAGATAAACCAAAGCACAATGCAAGATAAAAGTTAGAAAATACAAGAGAGACTAAAGAGAACAACATGGGATGGGTGCAAGAGAAGGAAAACTAATATGCAGCTAGTCCTACTCCTAACCTAAGGACTAGAAGGTCGGGGTCACGTATAATGGAATTTCCAATGTAGACAATGTAATAGTTCCCGATTGCAATCACAAAGATAAGATCGATTAAAATAGATATAAATAAATGTGCAAGAGAAAATATGAGAGCTTGAATAATTTGCAAAAAAATTTGAAGGTCTTGCCTATGGGGAGTAAGATATGTCACAACCACTACTTTCATCCAATTCACATTCCTACCTCTCCGACAAAAAGAATAATTGGACAAATCGAAAACTTCTTGTGAATGCACCTTCTTCTGTGTCGTCCTGCTTAGCAAGCACAAGAAAATTTTGAAAATTGTTTATTGCAATGGAGTTTGTTGAGTAAGATTGATCCAACCATTTAGCAATTGGATCATAAAATTCATGGCAATCCTCTCGAAAAGCACGACTTATTTCAAAAGATGGATTTTCAATTAGAAGCACAAGATTACGATGGGACTCTTGTGAGGGAAAATATATTTGATCATATTCAAAAATCATTTCAAGACAGTGAGGACCTGAAATAACCATCTGCAACGGTTGAAGTGCCTCAGTCGCTCGATAAAAATCTGAATAGTGAGATGTTGAACGATGAAGATCAAGGGATATAAAACAACTGTCATTGGATATGTTGGTGGGAAAATGATAAAATGAATGAAAAACATCAAAGATTGAATAATTATCAGATGGGCTGATTACAGCATGATATTCCCAGTTTGTAATGAACGAAAATAAATAAATTTGAGCGGTTGAATGAATGCCTTGAACAATTGAACCAAGTTCCTCGCAAGCCAAATGTGACAAACCATTTTCCTGTAACTGGTGACAAACTGTATAAGCATCGTAATCACCAAAATAATTTAAAATGGATGTCAGTACAACCAATACATGATACCATTTAGGACATGGTGGATGGAGAAGAACTTGATTCGTACGGTAACTTGTGCATTCATCATCACTCAAGAGGATTTACGGTGCAATTAAAGTACATATTTTCATCATAACATCCGCAAGAAGAACCAAGAACTGATTATTAAGGAATGAATCTCATAGGTATGATTTCCTTGGCCAAAGATAGTCTTCTAAATGACAAACTTCACAATTCCATGACTTTATGAGAGGGACAGAATCCAAAGAGGAGTTTGATGCGAGATATTTGCATGAAGAAGGATCAACTAAAAAAATTCCCTGAATCCAGTCAAAAGTAAAATCTTGAAAATTAGAAAGATCACACTCGAAATACCAAACATTTTTCAAAAATAAATATTCATCAAGTGAAACCATGCAAAGAAGAGGATTGTATGGGAGAAACCAAATCTGTCTTAGTTCGGGGGCTTACCAAAGTCACAAGATGCTGACATAACCATCAACAGAAGTTGAAGTTCCTGGACTCCTTGGCAAGTCCCGAAACTTTCTAGAATTGTAAAATCACATTTTGAAGATTGTACAAGATCATGCATGGTTTGAGGATATTTACTACTATTGTTTTCAATAAGGCCACTACTCACTGGACAGAAGCCATAATTGTCATTTATTTTACCGGATTTATCAACTTCAACAACCAGAATGCTCAAATCGAAATAATTTGTTAATCATTCAAATTTGAAGATGTATGAATTGAAGAAATTTCATGAGCAAGTTGATCTGAAGAGTTTTCTTCGTACAAGACAAGAGGTTATGAGGGATGGAAAGAGTACCCAATGATTTGAATATTTTCAATTTCATCATGGAAAATCTCACTTCGTTGTTTCAAATGATAATATAACTCATCAGACGGAGTATCTTCATCGCAATTAGAAGCATCACAAACTGCCGAACACGAGGGATAGTGAGATGGAGAAGAAGTTTTAATGAGCATATATTCTTTGAATGAATCAAATTTTCGATCTAAAGTAAAATCTTCATGAGAAACTGAAAATCAGTTGATATGCCTGGGCATTTGTGATTGCATACATCAATAGAGTCATCATCATTGGAATGATTGTTTCCCAAGGCTACAAATTGATCGAAAGAATTGATTGCATTTAATTCACTATTGTGATAGTAGATTGAAAATAATTCAAGAATGGAAGTGCATCATCTTCACGTGGAGGATTTTGGAAAATAGAAGAAATATAGAAAACATCTTCACCTTCCTTCTCCTATACCTGTATACTGTGATTTCCTTGTATCTTATCACAATTTGAACCGACAACACTCAAATCAAGAGAGTGTGAAAAACTAGCTAGTGGAACAAATTGCTTAGGCAGATCATGGTACAAAGATTCATGGCATGTAGAGGATAAAGGATAACGAAAATACATATCAGATTCGAGACTAGAGTTATGAATAGTAGCATCATCTTGCGGAATGGAGGAGTTAGTCTTCACCATAGGATTTATGATCCAATCTAGAATTTCCTCCATTGAATCCAAGTTATGACAAGTGGAAGAAGAATGAAAAGATAGATTATGAATTTGATTAACAGATGTCCCAACATTATTATCATCGTAAGTAGACACCCTCTCCAAAACTGGAAAAGGAGGAGGACAAGGCACAAAAGGAGTAGTAGGTTCCTCCTCTGAAATTAGAGGTGTCTCATGATTCTCAAGATTCGGGGGAGTGGGAAAATAAGGTGGTTCAGGTTCATCACGTAAAGCGATAAGAACCAAAAAACTGTTGTTTCAAGAAATCCCAATTCATATCTTCTTCCGGAATTTCATACCAAAGGTGAAGGAATCGATTAGAAAAATACTCAACTGATTCACTAGGCTTCATTCTTAAGAGATTTATTATTCTATACACATTTCAATGATTATACCTACCAAAGGCTTGATGAAGCTCCCCAAGGAAATGCTAAAGGGAATGAATGCAATCATGTGGCAAGGTATGACACCATCGATTAACACGACCTTCAAGGGTGAGGAAGAAAAGCACACAATCTAATTCGCCATCATCGATTTCGTAAGATTCACAAAATTCAAGAAAATTACAAATGTGCTTGGTTATGGATGTTCCATCCTCATCGTCAAACTTTAGCTGAGAAAAATGATAGAGATGCTTGTCGGGGATTGAAAATTTATAAAGGGAAAAATTAGAGAAACACCTCGGGAGAAAGATTTCAGGATGTTCCATTTTAGATAAGAGGTTCAAACCAGATTCAACAAGATCATCTTGTCCTCTAGCCCTCCTTCTAATTCCATTGTTGACGGTGCTATAAATTCGTCAACCAAGGGGTATACCTGATGTGAAGTCCCCATTAGACCTCACATTGCTTGGAGTAGGAGCCCCATCTGAAATATCAGCTCAGTTGCCATGTATTCTTATAGATATTCCTTGGTTGTGACTATCAGCAAGAGAGATGAGTGCACATGCATTGTCGAAAAGCAAGGGGGGTGTGCCTGGTGCGTGTCTAATTGAAAGTGTGTCAAGTTTCTTCTACTGCAGGGGAGAGAAAGAGAATTGAGCCTCTAAGAGAGAGGTAATAGTACCACCCAGGAAGAGACGCACATGAAGCAAAGAATATGTCTAACATTTAGTGAAATATTCCATAAGGGATGCGATAGTCATTAAAACCAACAATTAAGAAAAAAATTCCTAATATCATGCGGAATAGTCTAGAAGGATGGGACGTCAACAACCATTACATCACAGTCACAATAAGATAAGTATTAAAATAACTGAAATAGTTCAACTACCTTAGCACATGTGAAAGCAAACATGAAATACAAACATCCACATAATAGTATTACAAACATGCATAATCCATGCATAAGAACATGTCAGCCTTGAAGGTTTCTATTATTAAGTAAAATTTCTAAGACACATGTATACAATGAACATCACTAGCTCCAATAGTGGAGCATTGGTGCCACTCCTTTATCCACAAAAGGACTAGCTTATATCTCTAATGCTTTGCAGGTGGAGCCAAGGTGAAAAATACCTTTGCTTATACAATGAGGGTGTATATATAACCAAGGGGTGATGCTTCCCCTCTGTGACTCTATGACTACCCTCATGATTGTGCAACTTCCTATGACTTTTCAACTTACATGACTCTTGATATTCATGTGTGTCCTTTGGACTTCCACTTTACAACACATTTTAAATATAATATGCATGGTCCACAATGATGATGTGGCATATGACAACTCATGACACATCATGACATGACATTTATGACATGGACTTCATGATAATGTGGCAATTTCAGGCCACTATTGTTGTTGTGTCTTTGATGTCTTCTGGATAACACCTTGTCCTCCAACTCCTTATGGCTTGGTCATAGGAAACCTTGATGATCTTAAGTCTTGAAATGTGGTCACATGTTGGAGTCCATTTTCTTTGCTTTGATATATGAGTTTGCATGCCCAGCTACAAAGATGTCTTTCTACATGCTTCCCTTTTGTATCTTCCCCCCTTTTCATTAGAGGAAATTTCAGTCTAAAAGTGCCCATGAAATTTTCATGTAATTTCCATGTCATAATATGTAAACCAATTAAAATTCTTTAAATTTAAAAAGACGTACATATAAATATTTTGGAGGGAAAAGAAGAAAAAATGTTTTTTTAATTGTATTTTTGACTTATCTCCTTATAGGTTTACTCAAATTTCAAGTGTAGACACTCGTTGGATGCAAAATTAAATTCCACATCCAAAAAGTACCCATTAGGCATACTTTTGAGAAGACCCACCTTGATAAAAAATTGCAAATACATTAAAAAAACATGTTTCAACACGATTTTTAATGTATCTACAAATTTTACCAATGTGGGTCTTCTCAAAAGTATGCATAATGGGTACTCGTTGGATGTGAAATTTAATTACGCATCTAATGAGTGTCTAAATGTGAAATTTGAGTAAACATATAGGGAGATAAGTCAAAAATACAATTGAAAAAAGTAGTTTTCCTTTTTTCCCTCCAAAATTCATAACTCTTATTTTATTACTTTTACTATTATTTTATTATTTTTCCTTAGGAGGCCACTTTTAGGTTGAAATTTCCTCTAATGCATCTTATCATGGTGTGAGAGAGTCCCTGCATCTACAATTCACTCATGACGAGACGATATCAATCTAAAAACCCCTAGTCTCAAATAGAGCATTTGAATCCATAAACTGGGTCGAGGCTAGGTGATAGGTTCGGAGAGAGGGCCTAGTGATTGCGTAATTGCATAGTTCAAGCAGCCAAGGGTCAGGCTTGATCACTGAAACTACATCATGCAGAGCTTAGGCCAGACTCAGGGAAAAATTTGCACATTCTAAACTAAGGGGAAAATTTGCTCAGTTTCTGGAGGCAAGATGGACTGAGAAACTATGCAGTTCAAAGGCTGAAGGAGAGATCTTGATGCTTGTTATTTTGTAGTGCATAGTTCAAGTCGGATTGGGAGGAATTATTGCACAATCCAAAAGGCCAAGACTGGGCTTTGAGAATAGGAACTGTGTAGTGCAGCAACCCTGAGAGGCAAGGACTGTGCATTACACAATCCCAAGAGGGAAGGTAACACCTTGAGGTCTGGAACTGTGTAGTGTGCAGTCTAGGCAAGGCGACTGAAATCAAGTTGTTGGTCGGAAAGCCTCTTCGGGAATGTTAAGTGTCGAACTAGTGAGACTAGTGTGTGAGTTGATAATTTTTTGACCGTGATCTCACACTTAGAATACTTGACAAAACAATAACATAGATCACCCATGACACATAAAAAATACATTTACCTCTATGTGACAACTTTATGACCAGTTAGGACAAGTGTAACACTTAAGATACACTTCGTGATGACCGTGACAACACTTGTGCGACAATTCTCAAAACTTTGTGAATGAGTGTGACAGATGTTTGAATGGTTAGAACAACTCATAGACAGAAAGACAGACCCTCGAAACCATCAGAAAGGATTATACACATGTTGAAAAGTCAACAAGAAATGTGTGTCTAATTTAATTTTCCCTTAATTAAATTTGACAATAAAATGTAATCTTATCTCATAATCACTTGTAAAAGTTAATTGAGTGTGATAAACTCAATTATCTCATGAATTTCAAGTTGAGGGTGGTTGGTGAGGCATGCAGAGTGATTCTATTAGTTATGGAGTTCAAGTTGTAGTTAGTGCAATAGTTTAATGCATGAGAAATCAGTTAACTCAATTTATTGAGTTAAAGTGAGTTGAACTAGTTGTAATTGTTTATTGCACTAGTGAGAGATCAAGTGAGTTAAATCAGATTTAATTCACATGCAGTGATATGTCATGCAACTGATGATTTACTATTAATAGTTGCATGCAGGTTAGTTCCAGTGGAGACCCAATTGAGACAAAAGTTAAAGGGATGTTAACTATCAGTTGTATCATTAGTAGGTTATCCGCATGCAGTAAGACAACCATAGGATTTCTCATGAGCATTGCATAGATTTGGAAGACTGAAATTCCTAAAGAATAGGGATTGCATTCCACATGAATTTCGCAAGCAAGGCAGGCTGATTAGAGGCAGGAAATTGGCTAAGTGTTGGTCGATTTTGTCTAGATTAGTGTGAGATAGTTGTGAGAGTGCAGGAAACTCTTGTCAGAAGAGTGCATTGTAATTTTTTCATGATTTCTTGGTGAATATATAATAGGAGATAGAGGGGTTTTAGAGCATCAAGCTTTCCCCGGGAAAATATCTGTGTTGTGGTTTGATTTTCTTCTTTCTTTACTTGTTTTAATTGGTGATCATGTTTATTTTCTGCAATTTATTTGTAGAAGGATTCAGTATCTTGCTTTAGTAGATCACATGATCGGATTGAATCCATTGATATACATATTGTTTGTATAATATCTACATGGTATCAGAGCGCACGAAATCACTATAGTGGAGAAGAAATTGAGTTTGTGACTGAATAACATTCGAAATTGCAAAAGTATTGTTTGGTGTGACAGGCGGATCAGGATCAAGATGGCTTTCAATGGCTTGAGATTGGAGTATGCACTCGAGGGCAGTTCCAATTATATTGCGTGGAAAGAAAAGATGGAGGCAGTTATGGAGGACAATGGGTTGAAATAATTCATTGATAATGACATTCCCAAACCGGTTGCAGCATATTTCGCTCTTCTTGATGCTTGCCAAAAGAAGGTTTCAAAGGTGAGGAGGATCTTATTAGAGGGAGAATGAGACCACATTTTCTCAAGTCTCCATGGAAAAGCGACTCCATATGCAATGTGGAAGGCTTTGACAGATCTGTTTTAGAGCAGCAGTGATCATAGAAAATTGGCACTGAAGGACAAGCTCAGGAAAATCAAAATGGATAAAGGTGACACTATTCCGAAATATTTAACCAAGTTTCTCCAATGTTGAGATGAGCTTGGGAGCGTCGGAATTACTGTCATGGATGATGACTTGGTGAGCCTAGCTCTTCTAGGCCTTCCCAAGAGTTGGCATAGTTATCAAGACTCTGTCAATGGGAGGGAGAAGCTGCCAGATTGGGAACGACTTTGGTCAGATTTAGTGCAAGAAGAATTCAGTTGGAATACCAGTGTTGGATCTTCATCTAAGATAGATAATGAAGAAAATTGCGCCTTGACTAGTAAGGCAAAGAAGGGGAAGGGAAAGAAATCCTATTCCAAATCTGAGTCTAACAAAGAAGGAAAGAAGCACGACATGTCCAAAGTGAAGTGTTTTCATTGTCACGAGCATGGAAATTATGCCACTAATTGTCTACAAAAGAATAAGAACAAGAAGGTTTCAGGATCTGCAACTGGTGAGGCTTTGGCCTTGCAATTTGAGTTGGACTTCTCGCTCATCGCATGCATGGTGTCAAGTGTGATGGGATCAGTGTGGTACTTGGATAGTGGTGCATCTTTCCACATGACGGGAGACAAATAACTTTTTAGTAGCTTGGAGGAGAAGGACCTCCAGATGCATATCGAGATGGGTGATGACGGACGGTACAGTGCTACCAGGATTGGTACAGTTACCTTCCAGAGACATTAGGGTAAACCCTTCTTATTAAAATATGTAATGCATGTACCATGCTTGAAAAGTAATTTAGTTTCAGTTGTAATGTTGGAGGATATAGGTTATGATGTGGTTTTCAGTGAAGGGAAATATTTCCTTTGACACAAAGCCACAGGACAAGCCAAGAAGATTGGGATTCATGTGAAGAATCTCTATAAACTTGATGTAGATGGTTGCGCAGCATTCATGGGTAAGGCAGAAAAAGTGGTGAACTAGGATGAGGGTGAGTTATGGAACAGGAGATTGGGCCATCTACAACATGGTGCCTTGAAGGTCATGCAGTAGATTTCTACATGACTTCCAAAGGGTACTCTTGTGCAGATAGACACATGCAAGGGATGTACCATGGGGAAGTATGCAAAGACCAATTTTCACGAGAAGGAGAACCGAGCTTCGGAAATCCTTGAGAGAGTTCACGCAGATGTGTGTGGACCATTCTCTACATCTTCGACAAAAAAGCACACGTATTATGTGATCTTTGTTGATGATTTTTCTAGAAAGTGCTGGATCTACTTCATGTAGAAGAAAGATCAAATGTTCTCAAAATTTTGTGAGTTCAAAGCACTGGTGGAGAAAGACACAGGGAAGCATGTGAAGGCTCTTAGGAGCGAAAACGGTGGTGAGTACATCTCCAATGAATTCAAGAACTTCTGTAGCAAAGAAGGAATTCAGAGAGAGTTGATTGCGCCTCATAACCCACAACAGAATGGGGTCACAGAAAGAAAGAATACAACAATTGTGGGTGTGGCACGAGCAATGTTTCATGATCAGGGCCTACCGTTGCATCTGTGGGTGGAGGCATGCAACACAACGGTATTTGTGAAAAACCATAGTCCTCATCACATACTTGGCATGAGTACACCAGAGGACATGGGACTCCTTCACTATTTCCTTGGTTTTGAAATATGGCAGCGAGATGGTGAGCTATTTGTTTCTCAAGGAAAGTATGCCAAAGAGATTCTGAGTAAGTTTCACATGGAAATTTGTAAACCCATGGAGACTCATCTTCCAGGAAACTGGAGGAAGGAGGATGCTACTTCAAGTGAGGTAGTGGAAGCTACTGTTTACAGGCAGCTAGTGGGATCACTGATGTACTTGGTGAACACCAGACCAGACATTTGCTACACAGTTAATGAGCTGAGTCAAGCTATGGTTAAATTGACCAAGCTCTTTTGGAAGGCGGGGAAGCATGTCTTGAGATATCTTAGGGGCACTACAGAGTATGTATTATGGTACAAATGGACACAGGGAGTGAAGCTTCAAGGCTTCACCGATGCAGATTGTGCAGGCAATCCATCAGACAAAAAGAGCACATCAGGAGGGATCTTCAGCATAGGATCGAAAACAGTTTCTTGGTACAATAGGAAGCAGCGATCTGTGGCACTTAGTTCAGCCGAGGCAGAGTACATGGAAGAAAGTCAGGTTGCATGTGAGGCCATCTGGATGAGGAAGATTCTCACTGGTTTGTTTGGTTCTCAGTTGGATCCAACGGTGATACATTGTGATAACCAAAGTTGAATTAAACTCTCGGTCAATCTAGTATTCCATGATAGGTCCAAGCACATAGACATCCAGTACCACCATCTCAGATATTGTGTTCAGAGGCGCATTATGTTACTTCAATACATTCCCACAGAAGATTAGGATGCAGATATTCTGACGAACGCGCTCGCTAAGAGAAAATTTCGAATACCATAGAGGCAGGATCGGGGTGGTAGATAATTCCTTTCTTGTTGAGAGGGAGTGTTGAAAAGTCAACAAGAAATGTGTGTCTAATTTAATTTTCCCTTAATTAAATTGGACAATAAAATGTAATTTTATCTCATAATCACTTGTAATAGTTAACTCAATGTGATAAATTTAGTTAGCTCATGAATTTCGAGTTGAGGGTGGTTGGTGAGGCATGCAGAGTGATTCTATTAGTTATAGAGTTTGAGTTGCAGTTAGTGCATTAGTTTAATGCATGAGAAATCAGTTAACTCAATTTATTGAGTTAAAGTCAGTTGAACTAGTTATAACTGTTTGTTGCACTAGTGAGAGATCAAGTGAATTAAATCATATTTAATTCACATGCAGTGATCTGCCATGCAATTGATGATTTACTATTAATAGTTGCATGCATGTCAGTTCCAGTGGAGACCCAGTTGATACAAAGGTTAAAGGGATGTTAACTATCAGTTGTATCATTAGTAGGTTACCCGCATGCAGTAAGAAAACCATAGGGTTTCCCATGAGCATTGCAGAGTTTTGGAAGGCTGAAATTCCTAAAGAATAGGGATTGCATTCCACATGAAATGCGCAAGCAAGGCAGACTGATTAGAGGCAGGAAATTGGCTAAGTGTCGGTTGATTTTGTCTGGATCAGTGTGAGACAGTTGTGAGAGTGCAAGAGACTCTTGTGAGAAGAGTGCATTGCAATTGTTTCATGATTCCTTGGTGAATATACAAGAGAAGATAGAGGGGTTTTAGAGCAGCAATCTTTCCTCAGGAAAATATCTGTGTTGTGGTTTGATTTGCTTCTTTATTTACTTGTTGTGATTGGCGATCGTGTTTATTTTTCGCAATTGATTTTTAGAAGGATTCAATATCTTGCTTTAGTAGATCGCATGATCGAATTGAATCCAATTATATACATATTGTTTGTATAATTTCTACAACACGTTGTGCGACAACCAATAATGCCAAAATATGACAGTTTACCCAACTTGCAAAGGGGAGCAAAACACTTCAAGAAAGTACATGAAATGAGTTTCGGTGTTTGTGACGACAATATGCAAGACCAAGGAAGGCTATGAAATTGAGTGTAAGCCAAAATTTTGGAGGGTGTTGTAGCAGCTACAAAAGGTTGTTACAAACCCCTCCACCTTAGGGGAATATCGTCCTCGATGTTCTATGACACATATGACCAACGAAACCGCTAAAAACCAAAACATATTTCCCATGGAGCTTTATAACATATCTCGATGCAGTGTTTATGTTGAACAACTATTTTGCAAAGGGTTAAGGTGTGGGATCTGAATAGTCAAAGGGAGTCCAAGAGATGTTGGAATATGAATCCAATGGTCACATTAATGTGTTATAAATGTACATCTATAGTTAATAGAAATGTAATTCATTGTTTTATCATTTCATTCCATGTGTGTCTAACATGGTATCAGAGCAACGGCTCTCCATTTTTGTCCTGCTTTGTAACTCCTATGCCTTGGTTTTGCCATTGTTACAACACTTCCATCCACTCATAAGTTAATTTGTCACTATATTACTACTCTATCAAGTCTCCTTCATCTTTACCTCTTCGTTTTCTTGTTTGCAACCTTTGCTCCGTCTGCCCATCATTCTCTGTAAACAAAAAATATTACAGGCCATATCAGGCCATGATAGGTCTGACATTGTTGTTTTTTCTTGAAGGAATAATGTTTGTAACACTAATGCTCTCACAGTAAAATAATGCAGTTGTCTAAGAAACTATCCATTGGTACGCACGGTGCACGTTGGTTAGAATCTTTTGCTTGAGACCTGCATAGACCCTCCTTCAGTTGCAAGGACGATGTGACGAGAGTTGCAAGGAAAGGTATGATGTTGAACATTGTATTGAGGCGTTATTTAACCCTAAAATTTGTGTTGGAGAGGTGAAGAGCTTAATGTGAATTGTGAAGGAGCCGCTACATGAGAGATTATATTCCCTCCAAACCTGTGGCATCGAGACACCATTTCTTTAGAAACGAATCTACTCCATCGTTGTCAGTAAGTGGGTTTCGTTGGAAATCATATCGATGTAACTCAACTGGATGTCAAACCTGTGGCATCGAGACACCATTTCTTTAGAAACGAATCTACTCCATCGTTGTCAGTAAGTGGGTTTCGTTGGAAATCATATCGATGTAACTCAACTGGATGTTGGTGATCACCAAGAGGTGAATTAACCACAGCGGGAGCCCTTGCGCAAATTAACCCTTGCGCAATAGTCGTGGAGGTTGAAGCTACATTCATATTGATGGCATCTGTATCTTAAGCTATGGCCGAAATGCCTGCAAGTGTATCATTGATAAAACCGGTAGCGACATTTTCAAGGAATAGTAGGTGGTCATGTGCAATCTCATCGTGCGCCATACTGGCTATAACACTATATATTTATGCTCAACGCTTCCTCTGACCGTCATTTTTGCCAGCGCTCTGTCAGGGACTATTCATCTCCTCTTCTGTGAATGCTCGGGGCCTCTCTCATAGCGTTTCATTATTGCTTTTCTAATATATTCTCTACATCCTGTCTATTCTTTACCTCCTATCCATTGCATACCCTGTGTCCAGTAATTTCCAAGCTCAATACAATACATCGTTGTCTAAATTCTAAAATCGTTTCTAAACCAAACGCTTCCAATATTTCATAGGGCGAGGGTTGTTCATAGGATATTGCAGAGGAAAATAACAATGTGACGACAGTCAAAAACTATAGGAGGCACCAGCTTTTCCCTAAAGATGCCATGGTTCATGTGTTAAAGATCGTGGCAGAAATAATGAAAGGAATTACGGCATTGATGCACGCTTGTCTCAACTGCTAAAGGGTGATGAACGATGAACCAATTCTGTATTGAATAATTTCAACTCTGCAACGTTGGTTTGAAATCTGTTGTGGATGGATTAGTAGTATGCACGCTAGATTCATAGTATGCATTGTGCCTTGAATTTGTGAAACGCTAGTTGTATGGGTTGTTTACTGCATTGCATTGGTGATGGAGCATAGTCTTTAAAAGGGCATGGTATGTACATTCAAGTCTTATTATTATAACTTCTTTTGAAAGTCTTATGGTGTATCATGGTATGTGGCATTCTTCTTCTATGATATACGTTGGTTGGGTGCGATGAACTTGTTTTCTTGAAGACCTTGTATATAGTTCAACTGTTTAATTATTTATGCATTGGTTTGGTGTTGGAGACCATATATAAGTGTTGAATTGAAGGCCTGGGGTGAGTTTTTAATGACATTGTTGGTGTTCCTATCTTGAATACCGTGCTTTGAGTGGTGTAGTGCGACTGTCAAGAGAAATATAATGTACATATGTGCTACCGAGAGCAGGTCTCTGTAGGACTCTTCATAGGAAATATAGGCTTGCTCGATACCTCTCCCCGTGACAAAATTGATGCCTTGTAAAAAGTATCGTCCTTTACCTGTAAAGAGAATTTTCGTGGAATAGATGTTTACGGTTGAAGCAAAATTCCAGAGCCAGTATAAATATGCAAAATTATTTGGATATGTTGCATTCCTCTATATAGAGCATATGAAGGTTGTGGTATGATTCTTGCATGATGGTGAACATATTTGTGATTGATTGAATTCCGGTGCATTGTCTAGTATATAGGTTGGTCAAAACTCTGGTGCATTGATAATTAAAGCTTCTTGTTGTAAATTAAAACTCTGCGTTGAAGACTTTGAACTGTAGTATTGCGTTAATTAAATGTTGCATTCCAAATTGCCTATGCGTTGAATTCCCATAAGTTGGAATGTGAATATATGTGTTGCTCGGAGCCGTGGATTGTATATGGTGTGTTCAGAGCCATTGGATTGATGATGTTATATGACATAGTTATTTCTCCTTTAGATGTATATCTAACCAATTCATTATAGAAGTTTGTGTAGCAGTGCACTAAAAATTGTAAGTTGCAGTTATTGTCGAACAGGTTTTGTGCAATTTCTAGCCTAAGATATTAATTGAAAGGTTGGAGAAAATGGCTATAATTTCTGAAGTATTAGAGTTCTAGAAAACTTTGATACATTCCAAAGGGAGGTAGAGTATGTATGTCTTTGTAGACATAGCAGTCAAATAGTTGCGCGGAAGTGGGTCCCTTGTCTCACAAACAATAGATTTTTTGGAGCTTGAAACTCAGCTTCAGTGAGCAGAATTACAACAGTGTAGTCATCATTCTGAACCTATTATTGTTCAGAACATTGAGACAAGCTCCTATTAGCAGCAAATCAATAATGTTGATCTAGTAGCCAATCAAGGAGTAGATTTGCAGACAGAAGCAAAAAATCAGCATACAGTTCCCAAACCAATTATCATACCTTGGGAAGAGCTAGTCCATAACAAGCACAAAATTGGTCATGGATATGACAAGGATGTGTCCTTTCATATTCTAGATTACTCAAAGCCCATTCAGTTCCATAGTGCTATATTTCTTCATGACAATTCACCTTCAGATATTTCAGATTTTGCTTCTCTTCCACAACAGCAACAACAAAACGTTAAATGCCAACATTTTGACAAAGTTGGCCATATAAAATATCATTGTTTTGATCTTCATCCATGTGAGCACTATCATAAAATCACTCATTCTTCAAACAGATGCTTCAAAAATAAGCCTCCTACGAGAACAGAGATTCACTTTGGATGGATCACTTCTTGGCAATGGACTTTAACAACCAAGAAGATATTTCAGTCATATAACAGATTTTTTTCTAGAGTATTGAATATTATTGCAGGTGAGTTTTCTCCATCATCTCACCTTGTCTCTGACAGGGAGGAAGTGATGGTCATCTACAAGTTTCAAAGTCACATCAAGCGAGCCTGAGCCACAACCTGCAATACCAGATTCAAAGTTGTATCCAAAGATAGAGATTCCCTTGAGCATGCCTTCAGTTGGTGATCATCCTTAAATCACTGCATTTTGAGACCTCCCTTTTCAGGTTGAGATTCTTCCTTTTTTATGCAAGTTTCAAACCTCCCTTTTCTAGGTTGAAGGTCTCCCTCTTTAGCATTAGGAGCACTTCCTGTAGTAGAAGACTTCATCTTCATGCCAGATTTGGAAGAGTTTTGGGAACTGCATTAAGTATTCCAGTGTTGGTGGTCATCCTTAAACCACTTCCTTATGCCAACATTTCAAAGAGAACATTCAACCTAGTGCTATTACAGCTCTCTTCTTAGACTCATACATACCCCTTCAGATTAAGGGGGGGAATGTTGGATACCTAATCTGCCAAGGGTTAAGGTGTGGGAGCTAAACAATCAAAGGGATTCCAAGAGACGTTGGAATATGAATCTAATGGTCACACCAATGTATTATAAATGTACATCCATGGTTAATATAAATGTATTTCATGGTTTTATCATTCATGTATGTTCACATTCCATGTGTGTCCAACAATTTTCAATGAGAAACTACTAAATACCATGACAAATATGACAATCATACCACTTATTGGAGCTTTATAACACACAATATATATATATATATATACCATTTTCTTGGCCTATCAAATAATGAAGGATACATAGTCTACATCTGATCTGCCATCTCCCATACAGCTTAATAACCATTTTCTTAGCCCATCAAATAATGAAGGATACATAGTCTGCATCTGATCTAACATCTCCCATATGACTTCATCAGGCCCAAAGTGCTTCCGTTGCACTTTAACTTGCTCGATTGCTCCATTCTAGAGCATGAATTGTTTCCACTCCAATATGCACTGAGGCTCTGCCTGGAATTCTTCCTCTTGCTCCACTTGCAATACAAACTATTCAATCACATGATCAACATCCTGCACATATCTCTTAAGCAATGAAACATGGAAAACGTCATGGAATTTCATTGTCGGAGGTAGTGCAAATATGTAGGTCATTGGTCCAACCCGCTCAAGGATCTCGAAAGGCCTGCAATATTGCGGTGCCAACTTGGCACATGATCCAATACTCAAGGAGATCCTCCTGGGCTTGATGCGCAAGTACACATATTCCCCAACCTAAAACTCCTTAAATGCATTGTGTTGATCTACATAACTCTTTTTCATGTCTTGTGTTGCCTTCAAATTCCTCTTAATAACCTGCATTTCCTATTCCATCTCTGTCAACAGTCTAGTCCAATCAACACCTTGTTCATTGTATCACTCAAACTGATAGGAGTATTACAAATCTTCCCATATAGAACCTTAAACGGATTCATCTTCAATGACTCATGATACCCATTATTATGCGCAAACTATACCAATGGAAGTTAGTCTGCCCACTTTCATTGCGGATGCATGACGTACATCCTCAATATGTCCTCAATAATCATGTTAACCCTCTTTGTCTTTCCATTTGTTTACAAATGATAAATTGTGTTGAAAGCCAACTTTTTCCCCAAACCTGAGAAGACCTCCTTCCAAGACCTAGAAGTGAACTCGACATCTTTGTTCGATACGATATTCTTAGGAACACCATGAAATATCACTATCTCCTTGATGAAAATATGATCTACTTCACTAGATGAATTTGTATACTTAACTGCAATGAAGTGAGCTATCTTAAGTTGTCAACTAGAACCATGATGGAATCATGTTGCTTTGATTTCCTAGATAAACTTGTAATGAAGTCCATGGAAATGACCTCCCATTTCCACTTTGGAATCAGAATTGGCTGTAATAAACCACTTGTATGCTTACACTCTGATTTTACTTGCTAACAGTCCAAACATCTTGTAACAAACTCAACCACCTCTTTCTTCAAGTTTGGCCAATGATAGAATTTCTTAATTGTTTTCAATGTCTTTTGATATCCCAGGTTACCTAAATAAGGCTTGACATGAAACTCCTTCAAGATAAGCTTCTTAAGTTCATTGCCATCTGGTAAATAAATCTTGTTCTTGAATATGACCATGCCATATTTAATGAGGTGATACTCCTCATCCCTATCGCCTTCACCCTACTGCTATAACTTGTGCCTCAACTACTAATACATGTCATCATGTTGTACTACCTGCAAGATCTGCTCTTGTAAATCTATTCCATAAGATCTCATTGTTGCAACGTGATTCACATGCACCCTCCTACTAAGACCATCTACAACCCTATTCTCCTTTCCCTAGATGTACTTGATCTTGAAATCAAACTCACTGAGAGTATCCAACCATCTAGCTTGCCTATAATTTAGATTAGTTTGGTAAAACAAGTACCTTAGCCAAATATGATCACTCATCAAGATGAACCTCCTACCAATAATATAGTGTTTGCGCATATTCAATGCATGAATTATAGATGCCAACTCAAGAACGTGAGTCACATATTTCTTCTCGTGCTCATTCAATTTCCTTGACTTCAGGACTTCCCCATGTCCTCTCTTGTGATCATTTGTACATACCATTAATTATTTGCCTAGATCTGTAATCTTTAAGGCCAGATCATTTGTAAGAAAATGCTTTAACTGCTCAAAACTAGCTACACACACCTCAATCCATTCAAACTTCTTTCCTTTTCTCTGCAAAGATGTCATAGAATAGGAAATATGTGAGAAGTTCCCGATGAACCTCCTACAATAACTTGCTAGTCTCATGAGTGATTTAACCTCATCCACATTACTAGGAGTTTCCCACTCCATGATAGCTCTAAGCTCTTTTGGGTCCACTATTATACCTTCCTTGGAAACAACATGTCCCAAGTAATGAACCTATGTCTGAAAGAAACAACACTTACTAAGCTTAAAATATTGTATAGATTATAGAAGCATATGTATATCAATGGATTCAATCCGATCAAGCAATCTACTAAAGCTAGATATTGAATCCTTCTACAAATCAATTGCGGAAATTAAACAAAATCACCAATCATATGAAGCAAAGAAAGAATTAAATCAAACCACAACACAGATAATTTCCCAGGGAACGCTTGCTGCTCAAAACCCCTCTATCTTCTATTGTTTATTAACCGTGGAATCATGAAACAATTACAATTCACTTTTCTCACAAGAGTCTCTTGCCCTCTCACAATTGTCCCACACTGTCCTGGACAAAACTGACCAACACTTAGCCAATTATCAGCCTCTAAACAACCTGTCTTGCTTGCACAATTCCTGATGGATGCAATCCCTATTATTTAGGAATTTTGGCCTTCCTAAACTGTGCAAGGATCATGCGCACTCTAATGGATGTACGGTTGCATGAAGGAATCCTACTAATCACACAACTGATAGCTAACATCCCTTTAACCTTTGTCTCAATTGGGTCTCCACTGGAACTGACATGCATGCAACTATTAATAGTAAATCAGCAATTGCATGGTAGATCATTGATTGTGAATTAAATAATATTTAATTCACTTGATCTCTCACTAGTGAAACAAACAGTTACAACTAGTTCAACTGACTCTAACTCACCTAACTGGGTTAATTGATTACTCATGCATTAAACTAATGCACCAACTGCAATTCGAACTCCATAACTAATAGAATTACTCTGCATGCCTCACCAACCACCCTCAACTTGAAATACATGAGCTAACTGATTTTATCACACTCAGTTAACGGTTACAAGTGATCATGAGATAAGATTACATTTTATTGTCCAATTTAATTAGGGGAAAATTAAATTAGACACTGCACCAAATAAATTAATTAATTTGGTCATCACACTAATGTATCGCTAGGACCAATTGGTCCCACACTAGTGTGTGTGCTGCAATTTCTTGTTGGACTTCAACACTCCCTCTCAACAAGAAAGGGATTATCTGCCACTCCAATCCTACCTCTATGGTATTCGAATTTGCTCCTAGTGAGCACCTTCTTCAGAATATCTACATCTTGATCTTTCGTGGGAATGTACTGAAGTAACATAATGCTCCTCTGAACACAATCTCTGAGATGGTGGTACTAGATGTTTATGTGCTTGGACCTATCATAGAATACCGGATTAACCGAGATTTTAATGCAACTCTGGTTATCACAATGTATCACGGTCGCATCCATCTGAGAACCAAACAAACCAACTAGGATCTTTCTCATCTAGATTGCCTCACATGCAACTTGACTTGTTGCCATGTACTCTGCCCCCGCTAAACTGAGTGCCACAAATCGCTGCTTCTTGCTGTACCAAGAAATTGTTGTCGATCCTATGATGAAGATCCCTCCTGATGTGCTCTTTCTATCTGATGGATTGCCCAATCTGCATCTGTGAAGCCTTGAATATTCACTCCCTCTGTTCGTCTTGACCATAATCCATACTCTTTAGTGCCCCTGAGATATCTCAAGACATGCTTCCCCGCCTTCCAAAATAGCTTGGTCAGCTTAAACATAGCTTGACTCAGTTGGTTAACTACATCAAAAATGTCTAGTCTACTATTCACCAAGTACATCAGTGAACCCACTAACTGCCTGTAGACAATAGCGTCCACTACTTCTCCATAAGTAACATCCTCTTTCTTCCAATTTCCTAGAAGAGTAGTGTCCATGGGATTACAACTCTCCATGTGAAACTTTCCCGGTATCTCTTTGGCATACTTTCCTTGAGAAACAAAAAGTTCACCATCCCGCTACCATATTTCCAAACCAAGGAAATAGTGAAGGATTCCCATGTCCTTCATTTCGAACTCCCTTGCAAGATCCTCCTTGCATGAATTTATCAGATGCTCATCACCTGTCAAAATTAGATCATCAACATAAAGTACAATAATCAAGAGCTTACCATCAACCACAATCTGGTACAAGTTGGCATCTTACAGGTTTGCATCGCCTTCACTTTTGGTGACTTCACTTTTGGTGGAACCCAACCCAGTGAAATAGCCGCCAATCTTAGTGTACCAAGAATCGTGTTCTTACTTCAGCCCATGCTGCTTCCTTGAGTTGACACACATGCGACTCACTGCCAAAGATCTGAAACCTTTTGGTTTGTTTGGTTTCTCTATACACTTCCTCCTCAATAACTCCATTGATAAACGGAGTTTTCACATCCATTTTATGAATGCGCCACCCCATTTGCACTAAGATTGCAAGGATAGATCTAATGGAAAAGTACCTCATAACTGGTGCGAAAGTCTTTTCATAGTCAATCCCCTCAACTTGTGAGAATCCCCGGGCCACAAATCTGGCCTTGTACTTATCCACACTCCCATCCGGTGCTTGCTTAACCTTATAGATCCATCTAGATCCAACCACTGATTTTCCGACTAGTCTTGGGACAACTTCGTATGCATTGTTCTTGATGATGGAATCATACTCCTCTACCATAGCATCAACCCAAATTGGTTGTTGCACTGCTTCCTCAAAGGAATATGGTTGTGTCACAAATATCCCCATCTCAGTTGTTGGTTCAAGCTTCTTCCTAGCATCTTTTCTCACATGCACATAAACAGATGAGCCAAAAATCTTAAAATATGAAACATCAGGTTTCTTACTAGTAAAAGCCTCTTCTAGTGTACTCATGCTAAGTATCCAATGAGAACAACGATTTTGCACAAATATGGTTGTGTTTCATGCCTTTGCTCATAGATGCAATGGTAGGCCCTAATCATGCAACATCACTCGTGCTGCACCCACAATTGTTCTGTTCTTTCTTTCTGTGACTCCATTCCATTGTGGGTTATGAGGCGCAATCAACTGTCTCTGAATTCCTTCTTGCTACAGAAGTTCTTGAATTCATTGGAGATGTATTAACCACCATTTTTTCTCCTAAGAGCCTTCACATGCTTCCCCTTGTCTTTCTCCACCAGTGGTTTGAACTCAAGAAATTTTGAGAACGTATGATCTTTCTTCTACACGAAGTAGATCTAGAACTTTCTAGAAAAATCATCAACAAATATCACATAGTACTCATGCTTTCTTGTCAAAGAAGTAGAGAATGGTCCACACACATCTGAGTGAAATCTCTCAAGGATTTTTGAAGCTCAGTTCTCCTTCTCGTGAAAAGTGTCCTTTGAATATTGTTATCATTGGAAAATCGGACAAGCAAAGATGACATTACTAAATGTCAGGAAGAAGGATTTACAGGGCTGAGGCACATTAGAGAAACTAAAATTTTTTAAAAATCTCTAAGGTTGAGAGGAAAAATCAAATTTCACCCTCAAGACACTAGAAAAATGCACCTTTGCATGCATTTTTCTTCGATAAGAGCGCATTTTCGGCTTTCCCTCAAAAAGTTGTGCAGACCCTAGAGTGGTGGAAGTCACTGTCTGGGACCACAAGGCACACTCTAGGAAAATGATCCCACACTTGAGGCCGCCCAAGGACAGCTGCCTAAGCCTCCTTGGGACCTCAAGGGAGCACACAAAGGAATCAAGTGGCACACAATGGAATCAACCCCCTCTCTTGGTTCACCATCCACCAATGTACCAAGAGAGGGAAGGAGAATTTGAATTCATCTATAAAGGCTACCAAGAGATGAAAAAAAAGAGAGCACATTGTTATGCTGGCCAAAATTTCTTTGAAGCAATCCAACAGTGTGTAATCTAGAGTAGAAGTAGAGATGGGATTAGGTTGTTGGCCATCCAACAACTTCAATCCTTTTGAGTAGAGAGAGAGAGACCTTGCACCAAGTAGCTAGAAGGTAAAAATGTCCTTGCATCGAGTCTTAGAAATCCATAGTTCTAAGGGCCCCTTGGAAACTATGTAAACGTATTATCTTTCTTCCTAAGAGCAAGAAATAAGAGGGGATATTGATCCCATCGTTAGTATTATTTTTGTGTTTGACTCTTTATCAGATTTCATGTTTATGTTTAGTTTAGTCTTGCTTTCTCTCTACATATGCATACTATATCATTGTTTAGTGTGTTTAATGTTTTGTAGCATGTTCACTAACCTGCTACCTCTTTTGTTTATCTGCCTGTGACCAAAGCTTATAGGCAGTGACCACTCCTCTTAAGCAATTGTGGATAAGTACACTTGTGCACCAAAACCACCACCACAGGATTGGCGACTCCACTAGCTTTACTCTGGAGTGTTGCTTGGATAGCTCCCCTTCTCTTCTTCCTTGCTTGTTCACCCTTAGTGAAATTCTGAAGTTCAAAAGATGTGGAAAACAAATTTCAGGAAATTTGCATGCATTTCACACAAATAGATGTGCCCTATTGCACCCATAGCACTGACCTACGCGATAAATTTCGCGCCTGTGTGAGACATTTGCGCGCAGAAACCAGAGGCAGAAAATCTATGTTATTTTCATCAATTCCCCATTTTTAAAGTGACTGGTAGCCAGAGAAAAACTGTCAACACTGTGTGAGGTGTCCCATGACTATTTAAAACTCATTTTTGGTTGCATTTGAGTAGTGCTAGTTGCTTGTTTTAAATTTTCGAAGTTTATTTTCACAAAAAAAAAAACCACATAGTTTAAGTAGGGGGAAATTTACTTGCAATCTGAAATAACTTATTTTTATGAACATAGACACCAAAAACAAATAGATAATTAGCTAGAGTAAGTGGCCCTAATCCACATATGCTTAGCTAGTTTTCATTTTTCCTAGTTTAAATTCATTAATTTTCGTTTAATTTTTTGGCACTCGGAGTTGGGACTAGGAATTAATTATCCTAAGAGAAGCAAGTAATATTTGTTACCTTTGCACCTTTTCGCGACCCTAGGAAAGCATATGAAAGCTCTCTTCTAATAATTTCCCATCTCCCTTTAGTTGATCACTTCAATTAACTAGGCAACATTGTAAGCGGCCCATATCCACACATGATTTTCTTATAGAAAGGAATAACCAAACATATATTAATAGGGGATGTGTAAAGGATCACTGCATATCCGCATGTTAAAACAGTGTGATTTTTCACTTCTTTCTCACACCCTCCCACACCATAAGTGAAGTAAAGCCACCTTAAAACTAACCTAACTCATTAACTCTCCCCACAGGGCCACAAGAGAAATTATAGTTTAGGTTAGGACCAAGGGGGTAGGCATCCAATAAGCCACCTTGGTCAGTTTACATCTTGAAACATAGAAGTTGACTTTTTAAGGAACTTTAAAATTCGTCTATCCACCCACGGAAAAGAAAACCCGAGCGCCACAGAGACCCAATTCAGAGGGGGTTAAGCTTAGGCCTAGTGCGTGCGGTATTATTTGGGGCTACCTGACACATATAATACTCAGTACTGGTAGCTAGTTTACCAAGAAGCTCAAGACTCAAATGCTCACGTGGGACGATGGTACTTAGTGGCCAAATGTAAGGCATCCTTCCCTATAGATGACGGTGCAGGCAACACTAAATCCTCTATTCATTACCTTGGTCGATTCTTTGGCTGTTGCAAAGCATCGTCAATTATTTTGGGACGTTAGTCCCAGTACCCATCAAAAGATATCTTCGCAAGACCCAGTTACTATTGAGAGTGTGAGGGTGTTTAAGTCTCTAGGATTTTGAGTATCACGCGCAAAAACAACCAAAACCACTTTTTTGATTGCTTGATCACATAGAGATGATTTAAAGAAAAATTAAATTTCGATTTTGCTTTGTTTTATGTATGCAGTCACCATTTTTTCTTTGATACTTCACCTCTCATAGAACTGAAGATTTTTTCCAAAACCATACCTAGTCGACACCATAATGGACCCAACGGGACCTCATTGATCTAGACTTATTTTGGACCTCCCCCCATTACCAGGAGGAGTTCCAAGCCTTTCTCCATTTAGGCATCAAAGACAGAACACTGCCACCCTTATTGATTCATCCTTTATTGGGGCATCTTTAGTTGGGAACCCTCAACGATCACCCAACACCACACTAGTGGACACCCCCACAAGTTCACCACATACCATTCCTCCCACAACCACTAGGGGGCAGAGGAGTGCTATCCATTCAGGAATCCAAGTGAAAACACACCTAGGTACACCATAGACAAACCCCATATCTAACCAAAACACTGTGTCTTCATAGTGTGCAATGGCTCTCAACCCGCAGTTACCATTCTTAACATCGTTTAACTTACCTGATCTAACCAAGTTAACGAACGACCCTATTGTACACAACCCAACATGGTCCCCCATGCCCACGAAGCTCCCTTTGGACATTCCAAAGTTCGAAGGGAAGCAAGTGGAAGACCCAGGAAATCACACAATGACTTTCCACCTGTGGTGTTCATTGAATAGCATCATTGATGATAGTATTCGGCTGAGACTATTGCAGTGCACCCTAATTGGACCAACTACGAAATGGCATGTGGAGCAACCTTATGCTACACATGGAACCTTAAGCACCCTCGCTACCACATTCCTAATGTATTTTTAGTTACCCATCCACTATGATTCTGGGATGGAATAATTGACACACTTTAGACAGACACCAGTCATCCATATCTTGGACCATCTCCATGATTGGCGGTGACTTTGTATTTTGTGCAAAGCCAAACTCAACAATTGAGTTATGCTGGACCTATTCCTAAAAAATCTCACTGCAGAGATTTCAAAAGATGTAGCAACTCAAAAACCTACATCCGAACAGGACTCCTCAGTAAGGCCCAACAACTCGAGCTGATTTACACGCAGTCATGATATATTTACAATATCCTACCTAACGCCCTGAGCCTGCAAACTTACAAGGAATTTCCAGGTGCGTCAAACTCTGCACATAGTTTGATTGGGTCACTGACCCAAAATCACCTAAGGAGAAGTGTTCAGTACCCTGGTTATGCATATGATCCTAACCAGAAGAGCCCATGACTCGGCTACCAAAGTCATCGTGCACCTTCGAAAAACATGACCAATAGGGTGTAGTCGTACCACCATCAACAAGGAGGTCCATATCCTCTAGCTCAGGGGACCCAGTATGCAGCTAGAAATGCTGATGGAAGAGCTCCCCCCCAACAGTCGTTCATAAGCCAGGGACAAGGACCACAATATGCCCAGTCCCCAACAAAAAACCCACCCATGCATAATAATGCAGAGGTGAAATTTGTGCAACCTTCCCAAGCACAATCGCACCAATCATACAATCAGGAGAATCCTAGCTATCCTCATAATGCGGCAAGGAAAAAAGAAAAAAGAAAAACCTAAGGGAAATCCTGTACTGGGGGGAAACAATCAACAATTCCCTCTGCGATCTCAAGCTGGAGGCAACTCCAACCGAAAGAAAAGCCAGGATCCAAACAACTCCCAAGGGTCAAACAAGAGGGAGAATCTTCGGACCAACCACTCTTATGAAATTTGTGGTGAGTATGGAATTACACTCACCAATGTCCCGATCTCCCTGAGTTGAAGAAGCTTCAAGGTAACCGTGGACAAGGGGGATCCTCATAGCAGACAACCGTCACACAGGATTCGTTCCCCCACCAAGGGACAGTTAGCACCCAACAACAGCAAACAACTCCCGACTATTCCAGAAAAAACAACCATGAAATATACATGACTGGCGAAGAAATGTTTTTCAGACACGGAACCGGAATTACGATGCCCCACCAGACACCAATTCATCAGGGGCTAGCACGAGTGCACCAACAACACCATTTACCACATCAAAGATACCTGTTAGCGTTCTGTAATTTACTAGGGATTGTGAGAACTAATCACATAGGCGAACATCAAACCAAATTTGGAAACTGGGATCTAGCCCTGCCATTTTTAGAGAGGGATCTCTCTATAAGATTTAACTTTGTTTGGATAATTTTTTAGGCTAGTTATGATTGTGCTTGGGTTTTGAGTTTTGTTTTGGTTTTTTGGAAAATCGATTAATGTCTATTGGGAAATTGAGTCAAAATATAATTGGATGGTTGCATCAACTTTTCATAGAGTAAACACAGGTCAAGCTAGGAGTATTTACTGGATCTTTCAAATTTATAAATGGACTATGATATAAATATGAAAATATTCAGCAGAACTAAAGAGAAATTAAGAATTCTTTAGTTTGGCCTTCAGTGGAAAACATTATGGCTGTAAACGCAACTAGAATAAGGTTCTCAACAATAAATCATATTCATCATGCTTTATGCTTTACAATTAGAATTCAGATGACTACCATGAAATATGACAATGAAACATAATAATAGAAGAGAAACATCACCAGTATTTAAGCCACTAGAATCCTGTGAATGGTCTGATTATTATTAATGCTCCAGTGATTTGAAAAAACTTATAGTACCTCAATAGAAAAAAATAGTTATGATCTCAATCAATTCCAAAATTGAATTATTTATACAAAAATAAAAACAATTTACAATCAATGCATGTGTGACAAGGAAATCTATAATTTCTCAAAATGAACTGAAAGGAAAGAAATCGATCTAAAAGGAGTGCATCTATGTTTGTGGCCCTGTTCTGCAGGAATATTGTTGCTAAGTCACCACCTTTTTAGTGTTGTGGTGGAAAACTGAGTGTTGTGCTGGCTAAATCTATTGTATGAACGCCCTTTGCCTGTTTTGACCCATGGTGTCTATTTGCTACTCGAGTCCTTTCTGCCGTGTTTAACCCTTAAAAAAAAAAACAGCATAAAAAAACCATATACTTGGACTTGAAATTCTATGGAATTTAGTTCTAAACTTCATCGCATCCATAGAAATATCGCACATCGCATGTTTTATAGTTTATGATATGAGAAATGGAATCGGCGATGCAATGCGAAGTGCGGAGGTGACGTGGAGGGAGGGTGATAGTTTTGATGATGTGTAGCAATGGAATAGGAATGGCAGTGAAGGAACCACGTATAGCGGTGAGCAGAGTATTATGGTGGGGCCAACCACATCGCAAATCACAATCGGGACCGAATAGGTTTTGGGAATATCGTTAAACTTTAAATTTTGTGAAATGCGATGAGTGAAAAGTTAAGATATGTGCGATGTGATACATATTGCACATCGGCAATCGCAAGTTTTAACGGTTGGCAAAATGGAATAAGTTATTTTTTCCGATATGCGATGTGGTATATTTTGCGATGTGTGATGGATGTTGGGGGAAAGGGTGACGTGGAAGGGAGAAATGGTCCCACTTTAATCACAATCGGGGAATCAGGAAGGCGGAAGGTAAGTGGAAACAATGATATAGTGATGTGAAAAAGGTAAAGTAGAAAGATAAAGCAAAAAGGCAAAAAAGGGTAAGGTTTATTTGTGCGTGGCAAGTGAATGGGTCCCACCGTCATCACATTTCGTACTTCGGTCATTTTAACACTTACCTCCATGCTTATACTTTGAAATGTGCGAAGTGAGATTGCGATCAAGTTATATTGCAAGTTAAAACATTTAACTTGCGGGTGCCATGTGCGTTATCCTCCTGAGCTTGTGACGTGCAATATTTGATCGCATCGCAACTTAAACAAAATAACTTGTGGGAACTTAAAAGGTAAGTTATACAATGTTGGAAGTGTGAAATGAGATTCAATAAATGTTGGAAAGTGTGAAAAGGTGAAAGGTAACGAAAATGTGAAATACAAAGGTTTGCATGAAGATTTGGTAATGTATAAAGGTTGGATGGGTCCCACCAAATTGCATCGATGGAGTTTTATGTTTCGGAGATGAATTAAGAAAAAGGTTAAAACTCAAAGGTCCGGAGTTACAAAGTCTGAGGCTTGAGGTAAGTATACGGGTTTTAGTGGGTGGGTGGAGCTGCTCTTTTTAACTATAAAATTTGAATTTCAATAGTTAAGAAAGGGTTTTGAACAAAATGAAGCGTGGGACTTTAGACAAATGGAAAAATGAAGGGTAAACGAAGGTATATGGAATGAGTGAGGGTAGTAGGGAGTTTTCTTACCATCACACTTAATCAGAAATACTTTCCTCTTTCAACTGAACTGAAAGGCGAATAGATTCATTTGATGCTCTTGATAGTCAGGATTTTCCTTTTTTCCTGAAAATAAATGATAGCCATGGAATATCATTATCAGTATGAGAGATTCGAGAAATAATCAGTCACCTTGTGATACTGTGAAATACAGGATTCTAACAATACCTATTGAACCTTTGCCAAATATGGCTAAGGGACCAACTAGGTGGGCAGAAATCCCATTCTGCCCATAACTATACCGTGCTAGGACGATTTAGCCCAATATCCTCGCCATGTCACCTTTGGAGGCTACAATCATGCCCAAAGCAAAGGAAAGCCCACTTCCGCATTAGGTGCCATTGACCCCGCCAATTCGCACCTAATGGCTTTCGATCCGTATAAAGCAACCCCAGGCTTCCTTCAATGGTCGCCTTCCGTATATCGTTTTCAGCTCAAAACATCACCATTCACCAATGTATCATTGACAAGGGCATCTACATGCATCATGTCAAATAAAGTTTGGTGAAGAATTTAGGGTCTCGAACTTCAGCCACGTAC
The DNA here is from genome assembly GCA_034641835.2 of Pinus albicaulis. Classification (NCBI taxonomy): domain Eukaryota; kingdom Viridiplantae; phylum Streptophyta; class Pinopsida; order Pinales; family Pinaceae; genus Pinus; species Pinus albicaulis. The sequence continues at coordinate 81,206 of JAXQQM020072362.1, forward strand.
ATAACACTCAGAGCATATGACGGACACCCATCTGCTCCCATCGGTCTCTACCAAAATTTCCCAGTATGCTTAGTTGACAAGATGGTCTTTATAGACATTGAAGTATTGGATGCTCAATTGGATTACAAAATACTCCTTGGCTAGAGTTATATGTATGCCATGACAACCATAGCCTCCTCCATCTTCCGAACCATGATGTTCCCCCATGAGGATCACATCATTACTGTCGACCAATTGACATACCACAACAAGCGATCCCTAACAAATACTGATATTGTCCTACCCTATGTAGACACATCTGCTGAGACGCTTACACAGTACCAAGAATATGGCCCCGGTCAATTCAAACCGTCGTCCATCCTTGGGTCATTTCTAGGAGATCCCCCTGTTATACCGTAATCATCATCCAGCTGGGCGGAGATCTGGTGTACACGGATGTCCACCAAGCACCGAAGCGTACAAGAGATAGAGACAAGGTTGTTAATGACACCCAATCTGAGCCACAGGGTCCTCTCTAGCCTACGTTGTTGGGTGCAAGAATTGCGTTTAAGCAAGCAAACTCCTCAACAGTTAATTTGTCAACCCGGGGTATTCGTAAACTTAGAGACGAAGCACAGGCAATGCTAGAGATGGTATGAATCTTCCTAATGTAAATCCCTACTTTCTTTAAAGGAAAGATTGCAGAATCAAATTAAAAAGAGAAAAGAAAGGCAACTTGAACCATCAAAAATAATCTAAGACTAGAACAAGAAAGAATGCATTTGCAAGAGAGAATTAAAGATAAAAGGTAATCACTCGAGTTGATTATTGGTTAACTACTGATTATGTGTTTTTCTTTAATATAGACACTTAGCAATCTCATCAAATGGGCCCTTAAATCTGCTCCTTTAAAGATTTCCTTCTACACTAATATGTCTTGCACTTTCGTAGTCTGTTTGCACTAGTGCAGGAACAAAGATTTATGCAGAAAGTATAAATGGTGTCTTTACTAAAGGATTTTTACTTCATGCAAGGGCTTGAACTTTTCCAGGTTCGAAGTACTCAGATCCTGTGGCAAGAAATTAGTTCTTGCATCAGATCAGAGCTTCCTGCACTTAGTATTTAATTCTTAAAATGAGTTCTTAATTATTGCAAGTGCTATTATACTGTTAAATCAAATTGCACACATAAAAAGTGAATGTTTCTGATCTTAACTGAGAGTAGAAATAAAGAAACAATTAATATATATATTTATCATGTCATAAGCATTTAATGAAAGAAAGAGGGTTGCGGGAAGTTAAACTAAGAAATTTTGTTGCATCACACCAACGTGCACTGGTGCAGGTTAATTTCTCCTGCTTAGACCAGGCGGGAAAACTAATCAAGCATAGTTGCAGAAAAAGAGATATCACACCAACGTGCACTGGTGCATGTTCATTTCTCCTGCTTGGACTAGGCTGAGAAAAACCAATCTGAAATCAAGTTCAGGAAAATGAAAGTTATCTACTTGACACAACAGATTCGCTTGCACTCAGACAGGAATACATGTGCTTAAGATTAAATCACACTTGACAATGTAAACACAAATTACAAGAAAACACGAAATGGGGTAAACGTGCTGGGTTGGTTGGGCCCTAGCCAACTAGAATGTTTCCCTTTAAACAGAAAAACTGCTCAGTACCTTAACTAATTCATCAACTCAATACAGAAACATAATTTTCGAAACATGACGCGGAGCTCCTTTTATTAATTCACTGAGGCAAGTACATACATTAAGGCATCATCTAGCCCAGATTTGGGCGATAACAAAATACAACGACTTGCTATCGCCTCTCGGTTGTGTTTCTGTTCTCCTTTACGATTAAAAACCTTCGCTCCCTAGTCCTATTTACATTTTACATTATATAGCCCTTTGGCCAAAGGCCAAAATAGATCCTTTAACTGATTACATAACAAAATGCAAATTTTAGCTTTTCCATCTTCAAATTAGGCAGTTAGCAGAACTGGTCGTAGCTAACCAGCTTTCGCCCTTCACAGATTGGTCTTGGTTGCCTTTGGATCACTCTGTTGTCGTGGCTAAAGCAGCTCAAGACGAGGCGGTGATCAAGGAGGTTTGGATCTGCTGTAAGGATTTGCTGTGCTGGCAACAATGCAAGATCTGATCCTGCACTAGGATCAGCGGTCACGGTAAGTGCTTTAACTACCAAATAAACATTGGAGATATCGATAAGTTACAAATAGTGATTAAAAGTAAGAAATCATGTAATAAATAATTAATTAATGCTAAGTTGAATTAAAAATATGAAAAATAAAGTTTATACGAAATATGTCCTTGTGCTTGGACTGGTGCAAGATGAGCGTGCATAAAAGAGGTTAAACATCGGTAAATGGTTATGATTTAGGAAGGGGAAAATGGAAAAAAAAGAGAAAATTAGGGGGCTAACATATCTTGCCTCCCAAAAACGCCTTTCCTCTATCTGATTAGTTTTGTGTCACAACAATTCTTGGCCACTTGTGGTGTTACAAACTTATCATTTTCAATTCGAGTTTGGTACCTGGTGTTTGGTATTATCGCTCGTGTTCCTAAATTGAGTTCATTAATTGTCAACCAGGGCTAGTAAACTGTTGAAGTGTGGTGCAATATATGTGCCTAGGTATTTGTTTCCCACTACGTTGTGTTTAGTGTTTTATGATGTTTTTGGTTTTATGGTTTTATATTCAAAATAAAAAAAGAACTAAATGTTTGAAAAGAGAAGTGGATGGTTATACTAAAACAGAGCAAAGCCTAAACCATGGATGGAAAATAACAAATGCAAAGGTTGATAATGACTTCATTGCAAGGAAATAAATCACAATATGAGCTTGAACTTATCCAATTCATTCATTAAAGATGTGTTGGAAGAGCTTGAGAAATGGACAAGTTAAGTGTGAATGAAGTTCTCCTAAATAAACAATCAACTCACAATATTACAAAAAAAATGATTATTTGTAACACAGTAAGGTTTCTATTGTAGATTAATCTATGATGCTGAAGTTACCCTATTCTGTAACTCGACTTATCACTACTAGGCCTTATTCAGAAGTTTAGAGATTTTCTAGAATAATGTTTGGGAAAAAGGCTATAGGTGAATTTGTAAGAGATTTGTAGAATAATCAAAGCCTTAAACTGATGTTATTGACCCATGTTCATGTGATGATGTATCAATATAAATTTAGAACAAAATTAAGTTGTAAATAATGAAGGCCGAGAGACTAATTTTGACAAATAGTACTACTTAAAATACAATGGATCACAATAGACTAGAACGCGGTCTATCAATCTTAAAAGACAGTGACTACAACTAAAATTCAATGCCATTATCAAACTTGAAATGTAGTGACAGAGCTGAACTAAATGCAATCAGCCTCTGGAGTGTTATGACTAAATTAACATGCAGCTAGTCTATGGAATTCTACAGCCCATCTCGTTCAATATGAATGATATTTTGGAAGAGTTTGTAAAAACAAGTATGGCTATATTATTCAAAATGCAATTGAACATAAATATAAGATTTGAAAGCAAATACAACTAGAATCTAAGACACCACAGCTATTTCTTATTCATTGTTAATGATGTTTTGGAAGAGTTTGTAAGAGTAAGACCGGCTGTGACACTTAGTGGAAACAAGCATAAAGGAAATGCAACTAAAATCTACAACACCACAGCTATGCCTTATTCATCGTTATGATATTTTGGAAGAGTTTATAAGAGTAATTCTAGCTGTGATAATTAGTGTAAACAAGCATAAAGGAAATGCAACTAAAATCTACAACACCACAGCTATGCCTTATTCATCGTGATGATATTTTGGAAGAGTTTATAAGAGTAAGTATAGTTGTGATAATTAGTGTAAACAAGCATGAAACATAAACTTCAGAAACTTGCTTAAGCTAGAAATGAAAACGAGACTAAAATACTTATCTAAACCGTATAAACAAGGCTGCTCAGGTACCAGGGGGCCTCTACCACCGGAGTAGCACGAAATCTACTTCAAGATTGACTCAACGCTTTGAAGAAAGTAATGCTTCCTTCATTAAAAACTACTTTAAAACGGAGGTTTTTTTAGGACTCAAAATCTGTGATCAAACATAAAATCTATTACCTTACCTCGGTTTCCGGGCTCACTGTTTATAACAAGAACACATAATTATGTGAATAATAAAGGGATAATTGTCTTTCAGGGTAAAATCGAACTAGAACTAGGTAGGTGATTGTAAGTAATATGGTCAGGACTGTCCCCAGACTATCCTTGTCCTATTAAGTCTGTCTCCTAGTTTGGTTTGAGTTCTGATGCCTGCTTCTCAGAATTTCGTTCAGAGAACTTCGTGGAGAGAAAAAAATGATGAGGGAATGATGTGGAATACGACCATATGTGTTTTTCTCTGAGATGACACTTGGAGCCTCCGTAGACATGAAGACAACTGCAGAATCGGCAACTAGCTCCAGAATGTCTGCATTCTGTAGCTAGATCTAGTTCAAAAAGTACTACAACGAAAAAATCATAAAAACATAACAATTTAGTCATGATATTCATTATTAAAGCAATTTTAATTAATTCTATTGATCATTTGAGACTGTAATTAATAATGGACAAAGGAAATGAAGTGGAATGTGGTGGAAGAAAGAACATCTGAGCTCGCGCTTTTTGACCTGTCCCACCTACCAATTTACAGATACACGCACATCACCTCTATAAGGCTAATCCCCCTTAGTCCTAAGGAAGCCCCATATGTAAAACAGACTGTCGAAAACATCCCTTCAAGGAAATTCCCATCGCAAAATCGATGGTTACAACCAAAAACATCAATAAAAAAGGGAAGAAGGTAGATAATCCCACCATGCAATGGGAATTACAACCTTGCACAATATGTGACATAGTAGGCCACCCCACCCACATCTGCCCAGAGCTGGACGAGTTAAAACCGCTCCTTAGATCTGCGATAAATATCGTGGCAACAAGTTCCCGTAAAAAGGAACCAACCATCAAAAATCAAGGCAAGGCATTGTGTACCAATCATGCATGTGCTATCTACGGCCATTATGGGCACTACACCCATCATTGCCTAAAAATTCTGCGATACAGGGATGCCTTCCACACCATCGAGAAATCCTATCAAGAGGATCCATCCATCCAGTCAACGGGAGATGAACCTTGCATCATTTTATACCTATAGGAGGAATGACAGTCACCTGAAAGACTCTCGTTCATCTTCCCCCTCCTATCATACACTACGCATTGTGCGACGAACGTGACCACTTCATAGATGATTACGCAGCCCTGGAACTCATCCACAAGTGGTATTCTGTAGAACGAGTATACTATGTTGGTTTTCGAGCAAAGACACAATTTACATGTCTGATATGTTCTGGCAACTAGACTTTAGAACATTGCCATTACATCCCTCATTTTCTCTTAGCACTACCTATTTTACACTCAGCCATAGTTAGCCTCTCCCTAGAAGAAAAATCTGACACTAAATCCATGGATAGCTCGATGACTCAAGAGGATGTGACGAGTAGATCCATCCTCTTCCTATTAGCTGAAAAGCGGCCAGTCGAGGAACTCTTAGTTACCCCTAACTACCCTCCACGGAGAAGCCTAACATGTGCATTATGTAACACACGCAATCATGTGGTCGCCACTTGCCCTGACTTAGAAGCACTACGCCACTAGTACCCAGTCACGTCATCAAACAAATAGGATGGGAAGCCCCATGTAAGGTTGTTCTGCCTAGTGTGTTAGGGAAATCACCATGAGCAACGTTATACCTACATCCCGCAAGTATGCCCTCTAATTGACATGATACATATATTAGAGATGACAATTCAGGATCTCATCAATCCAGAACCCAATAACCATGATGGAAGGAAAATTTCCCATAGGTAGTCTACTCTGTACCGATTACGGCATATTGGGCAAGTTAGGAAGGCACGCCAACCAAGCATGACCCATGTTCAGCCTAGGATAACATGCGGGATATGCGACAGAGTTAGCCACCAGGCCAATCAGTGCAAAGAACTGAAGCACCTCACAAACAGTTTTCGCATAGTCTCTTCTCTCCCGCAAAGAAATCTCTCTAAGCAAGAAAAAATCACGCACTGCTATTGCCAGATTTTCTCACACTTTCATCATACAATAAAATGTGATCATCTCCTAAATCTTAGAGTGGCAAGAGCGGCGTTAAGTCTACACTCCCTGACAGAGTTAGACATACCCAAGCTAAAAGCTCGGAAATGGAAGCAGAGGACCCTCTCCTCTACGCCTGATCCCTTTCGAGTGTCCACTTCTGGGACGAAGAGTAGTGTTGATTCCCACAAAATCTACTCAGTTGGCACAGTGGTACTGTGCGCCATTTTCACTAGCCATAACCACGAACCCTAACCTACATATACTAAAAAAATTGAAATTCATGACGTCATGGGGCCTACCTGGCTGAAGAATCATGAGTCCCGAGTACTCGGGCTGACTACAATGGCAAGATCAGCTCTGCAAAATCATCTGACCTCTCAAAACCTCAAACACTCAAATGTCACAAATGAAATGAAATGAGCCATATTGGCCTATATGTAGCCCTTTTCAGATTTTTTAGAGGACCATAATGAGAACTCAGAAATCCCAATTGCAAAACCAAAAGTAACACAATTATCAGCACCTCATAACGCCCAAAGGAGGCTCCACACATTCACACCTCCGAAAAAATAAATTTTCAGTGTCGTCAAGTATGCCCTCTCTCATCTTCTTTTCATTTAGCACATGTCTTTCAATGATATTTGAATGAAGAGGATGCTTTCACTTAGGGTATTTCGTTGCAGGTATTGCACAAACGATCCATCGCTCCATCTACTGAAAGTACCAGAGCAGGTATCATTCTACCCTCGGCATGATAGAGTCCCAGAAAAACTCTGCATATCCTGACATCATTTCTCCACAAGAAATTAACCATAGGTTCCAAGCACCTGACCATGTTTATCGTTTCCCCACCTTGCACATGATAAGCATCCTTGTTGGTCGGTAGAGCCTCCCCTCCATGGCTTTCATCACTCAAAGTAGACCATATAGCAGAACAATTATGATGCCATACCACTTCAGTCTGGGAAGCACTTCATACCCATTCACCCGCCATGCATCAAGTCAAGTTTTACCATATCAAAATAAAACCCATTTCCTGGACTACCAGGTTTTGCAAGTAGATCAAAAGCGCACCACCGCGCCTCGCATTTGGTATACCATACCTCCATCAGCATAGCCCATCTGCAATAGTTTCCATCCGCTTCATCACCCCCACATAAGAGACCAACCAATGGGACCCCCACTTTCAGCAAAAACACCCTCCTCACATCATCAATGAGTGAGCACTTTCATGTTTTGGGCACCTGTCTTTGTGTTTTGTACAAACCAATCCCATTATTTCATTCTTTTGGTAAGTGTACAAAGACCGCCAATGATGAACAATGTCCCCCACTCATCCATCCATTTTTCTCCCATGGCAGCAGTCTCGGGTCACCCTTGCTCATAGTATCACACCTTTCACGCATAAGCCACCATGACATTCATAGCTAACATATACCCACCTTGGACGTCCTACCGACTCCAGAAATTTCCTCATCAGAAATAGTTATGATTGCCGCCAAGCTGCTTTTTATACTTCGACCTTAGGCCACTGAATCCCCATCATCATTTTTCAGTCACCCCTCACCATCATGCCTATGTTAAACCTATCAAATCCAAGATCCTGATCCCTTAAATCAGTGACTATCTCATTCGGTTGAGGCTTCTTTTTGTCAACTTCAACTCCTCTTTTCCAAAAAGGAAGTGGGTACCTTGGATTACTCCTCACAACAATAGGGGCATCCTCCGGTGGCACTGTGGGAATCATTATCGCCCACAGATGTCATCTATCCTCCTGACATTAGATCACAATACAAGCTTTCATATCAGGATGGTATCATACATTACAACCATTGCACTTTGATCAAATTCGTCAAAGACCCATGCCATTATAAGCATCTCGTTCAGAATTGCTTACACAGGAAGGTCCTAGTCATACACCCATGTGTAAAATGAGAATTTATATGCCATACCAAGCTTATGCATGTGGGTACCACGTTCCACCTAAAAAACGCCCCTGAGGGCATCAGCAATCATTATCATCAACCAAATCAGCATATCACTATCATACTAGTGACACGGACAAAATCTGTATCTGTCAGGTAGATTTGTTTAGCTAGCCAAAGCATCACGAGCATGGGACATGTCTGTCTCGTAGAAAAGTTGTATTTATTATATCATACTATTTCCTGCAGGGTTCCCACAGGACATGGTCACTCTTCAACTCGTTGTAAGACATTTCCAACTTTTTGCTACATGTAGGTCTCTCTCTCTCTCCACACAGTACATAGAAAAGAAACTATAATGTATTCCAGCTATACAATTCTTCCTAGAACTCACACATTAGGGGGCAACTGTTATCACTGGAAAATCAGACAAGCAAAGATAACATTACTAAATTTCAGGCAGAAGGATTTACAAGGTTGAGGCACATTAGAGAAACTGAAAAATTTTAAAAATCTCTAAGGTCCAGAGGAAAAATAAAATTGCACACTCAAGAAAATTGCAAAATGCGCCTTTGCACGCATTTTTCTTTGATAAGCACGCCTTTGTGCAGCTTTCCCTCAAAAAGCTGTGCAGACCTAAGAGTGGCAGAAGTCACTTTCCGGGACCACAAGGCACACTCAAGGAAAATGATCCCACACTTGAGGCCACCCAAGGAAGCCACCTAAGACTCCTTGGGACCTCAAGGGAGAACACAAAGGAATAAAGTGGCACACAATGGAATCAACCCCCTCTCTTGGGTCACCATCCACCAATGTACCAAGATAGGTAAGGAGAATTTTAATTCATCTATAAAAGGCCACCAAGAGATGAAAAAAAATAGCACACTGTTATGTTGGCCAAAATTGCTTTAAAGCAATCCAGCAATGTGTAATCCAGAGTAGAAGTAGAGAGGGGATTCGGTTGTTGGCCATCCAACAACTTCAATCTGTAAATTTTAGTAGATGTTCTATGATTGGAGCAACTTTACTTTTCTCACAGCAATCATACAAATAGTTAAGTAAAATGCAGATAGAACATATAAGTGGATCTTATGGAAGACAAATCAGAAACAGGAAAAATGTGGTGGTGCGTTACGGCGGTCAACAGGATGCTTCAACCAGCAAAGTCTCCTTGGTCAGCCAACCCAGAATGTGTCACAGCAGTCCTCCAATCAGCAAACGAGTCAACCCAAGTCAACTCCAAAAAAAGTCAACGTTGTCCAGAAAAAGTCAACGCAGGGCAGCAAGCTAAAAGTCAACGCAGCAGCAGATTGGTCAACCCTTTGACCTCGATTTCTGTGCCAAACAGTACGGCCTTCCAAAATCGAACTTCTCACCAAATTTTAGCCCATTCGGACCATGCGTTGACCAAAGTCAACGCTGGTCAAACTTTCTGCAAAACCCTAACTGCAGAAATTCGTCCTTCAGCTCAGCCGTACAGATTTGTCCTTCTTCTCCTTCACACGTGTGGGCTGAACTCATCCTCCAAGGAGCTCTTACTAAATCAGATGAGAGAAGAAGATGTGAGTTGAGTTGTTGTGAAATGCTCTCCAACTTTGCCTGTATTTATATCCATCATTGGGGTGTGTGACACATCTGCTGGGGGTGTGAAACCTTAAGGCCGACCTGCACATATAATTTATTATGAATAATAAATTCAAAATAAATGTTCTGCTCATCGGATTAAGATATATTATATATGGATTTTACACCTCTCCGAAAGAGGAATCCAACAAAAATATTAGCCTCTTAATCTGAGCATCATAACATGGAGTTTGGACCTAGTTGTCCAAATTTAACACTCCCTCTCAACTAGGGAGAACTCCATCCATCAGTGCAATCAAACATCGTGCGTCATCCCGCCGTAACTTGCTTTGCTGGCCTCTTTATTTCAGAACAGAAGTGGGTCAGTCACAAAGACATCATCCCCTGACTGACATAATCAGTCCAGAGGTTCGAAACCTCTATCAAACTCATAAAGAGTATCCAACCAACCCAAAGTTGGTTCATCTGACCCAAAGTTAGGCAGAGGTCCGAGACCTCACTAAACTTGATCCCAGATCAAGTGGTTGGACCGTGCCATCCTAGATAGAGAGTACGGCAATCTCTGATGCGTCCATCAGTCTTTGCTAATAGTCTCTAGCTTTTTCCACCTCATTGGCCAAATGAGAGGTACTTCCCATGAGCCCTGAACTCAATGGGTAGGATGCATACGGGGCACAGATAAATGAGAGGCGAACCAGCTCAATAATCACAACGGTGGGGCAGAAGCATTATGAGTGCTTATAGCTCCGAGAAGCTATCCCCAAAGCCCCCCAAAGCTCCCAGAGCTCATCGTCCAACGGGACCCACATCATAGGGTCGTTCCACGATACCAAGACTCTCACGGAAGGTTAGGAACTTGACCTTCCCCGGGGGCTTAGTGAGAATATCCGCGACCTGCTCATCAGTTCCTATATGATCGAGCCTTACGGCGCCTCGCTGTACCATATCCCGGATAAAGTGGTACCTGATATCAATATGCTTGGATGGGTCGTGGAACACAGGATTCTCAGTCAAGCGTGATCCCACTGCGGTGTCAGTATCACGGTGGTATCTAACTTTGTGTCCCAAGCATTCATAAAGGCTTTGCTTAATGACGCTTCCCGCAACCAGACTCGCCCCAACGACAATGTATTCGGCCTCGCGGTACTCAAGTCATCGACTTCTGCT
>JAXQQM020075941.1:0-137650 GCA_034641835.2 Pinus albicaulis
CATATCCATTTTTGGAATATGGTGGTTCTTCCCGCCAACATTCGAGTTTATGAAATCACGATTAACATTTATTTTGTTCTCATCATGAGGTTCTTCTCCTATATTTCCGTCATTAGGAATCATTTCTGGTTTTAAGCTTGTCATCAAGCCTTCCATGTATGCTTTTAGATCACTCTTCATGTTTTCCATGTCGTCTTTCATGTCATCCATCTTAGCTTCCACGCCATCCATTTTAGCTTCCATGCCTTTCTTCAAACCGTCCATCTTCACTTCCATTCCTTTCTTTAAAACTTCCATTTCATTTTTTGTTGCTCTTTGCGAGAGTGAAAACATTTGCATTTGCTCTTGTAATTTTGATAGATCATGTTGCAATTCTTCATCTTCATGAGTCATAGTAGAGCCTTCTGAAGGCTTAATGGGTGTTGAATTCTTTTTAGGGGCCATTTTAGAATCCAATATTGATATCTATTCTACAAGATACCCTTGGAATCAATTCAACTTGATTCTTCAAACAAGACTTATGCAATTCGGAAAAAAAATACACACCTTTTACTAGCTTTTAGGAGATCGATATTGAAATTGAATTATCTCTGTAATTGAAAATCTTCGATATCTAAAATTCAGCCCTGTAGTAGCCCTCTGAAGCTTCTTTCAAATGCCATAGGTCTGACCTGATTTTGATTCTCCAAGACAAAGTTGTGTCCAATCTCCCACAATGACCTAATTCTGGACTGGTTCAGTAGAGTGAACTTGTACGACTTGCCACGTGTCACTGTTTTGTCCTTTGTCTCTGAAATTGATAGAGAAGAAACTACAGGCCGTGTACTTGTGACCACTTTTGACGGCACTCCAATCCAATCTTCAGAGAGAGAGTTATTGAACTTTTCCCACGATCACCTCTTTGAGATGAAATTCAGGAGCCTGAAAAAGCACTACCTTCCACAGATCATATCTCCAAAAATATTGCGAACCAAGCTCTGAAAGTTTTTGACGACTTTCCTCAGGATTTTAAAAGGCCAAAAACCTGCATCTAAAAAGTTTAAGGCCCAGCTCCTTTCAGCCCTAGCCTCTCTATCTTATTCTCCACATGACCTGGGCGCCAGACCAGGTGCCAGCCCTAAGGGTGCTTATTAAATATATATAGGGCGCATTTTGAGCCGTCAATCTGTACAGATCGCATGACATTCGTTCATCTCTGTCACGCCCGTAGCCCACCTGCCTACCATCCGATCAAACTGTAAAATCAACGGCTCGGAGTCTATCTGTCCCGGTGGTCCCCGCCCCACGTCCGCTGTTCAAAATTGCTTGGTATCTATCGCACCACCTTTCTAGGGCGGGCGGTATTTCTCAATTCGTAGTGATTCCATACATTGTTTGCCATGTGTCTCCATGTACGGCTAAAAAACCACCCTCCATTGTGCGTTATCGTTCGGTAGAAGACGCGGCGCGATATGCATGTGAGCCGCCCGATCTAGAGCAGCCCATCCAACGGTTGTTGCTCCATGAAGCCGCGTGTGTGTTAATCCAAGTGTACAGTGCCCCTGGCCCACTATCTCATTGCCTTCGATGCGTTCACAGCCGTCGATCTCCCTGAGATCGGATGGTTCAGATTTGATCGCCCCCGCCTTTGACCGGTCCCACCGTCAGATCTCCACATCATCTATTTCCCATTGTCTTGGTATCGCGCCATCTGTCCTCCAGTTTTTCTCCACGTACTCTCCGCCACCCCAAGTCTATATTTGGTCCATTTCTTTATTTTTTTCGTATTTTCACGTTCATCCCTCACTTTGTCAGCCATACTGCATCACCATTCTGCAACACCTTCCACTACATTTTTTACCATCCGTCCACAGTCCTACCATCAGTTCGACAGCCATCAATGCATCCACCTTCCCCGTGCATAGCTTTCTTAACACGTTTTTGGGTTTTGCAGGGATAGCGCAACAGAAAATCGCCATGATTCATAGCCTCCATTACAGAAGCGGAGAACGTAGGAAAGGTATATTGATCAAAGGAAATAATTATGAAGAAGGGCATATGAAGCTATTACGACGGGACTTCCATTAGAGAAGCAGGGGTAAAAATCTGTCTAACCCTCTAGAGTCATTCAAAGTACAGATTTATGTAGATGGAGACATTAATGTTGCGGAAAAGAGTATCAGGGGGAGATCAAATAATTCAATAACTGCAATTAAAGATTTTGAGCTTGGATTCAATATTTAAATGGCAAAGGTACCAGATCAAAGATATTATGAATCACACAGAGGGTACCACGCGCAGAAAACAATACCCTCAAGGTTTCATTTCAGCATAATTTTCTTTCAGGAAAGGACAGACTGCCCATCAGGTTTTTATTTCTCTACCGTGTTCCTGAAGAGATTTCTACCCAGTGCATTTATTTCAGTTAACAGGCCACAGAGTACCAACAGCATTATAAAGTTATCGAATAGTATGGGCGTGCATGTTTTTACCATTTTGTTTTAATGAGACAATTAAATGTTCATCACCTACTCCCTTTTTAGAGCTTTCTTTTCTCCTATAAAGCTCCCGATGAACAGATGATTTAGGGTTCCAGATTTTATCAAAAAATTATGCAGTGAAAGGATTTTTGTATACATTTTATTGAACTCTTGTATGAAGGCGCAAAGCCCATAGGGTGTCAGTGAGGAGGAGTTCCATTTGTTAAAGAGGATTCTGGTCTTTGGTATTTCACAGTCTGTAACTTTCTCTTATGTGTTAAATTAATAGATCATTTCATTTCATCCATCTTTCCTATATCATTTTTTGGAATGCGAGTGGCTCACTGATTTTTGGTATGGATTTATCCTAGTTGATACCCATGCTCGAATTATTAAAGCGCTTTAAATATGGCTCATGCATGATATTCTGTTCCACTGTTCATCCAAACCGTATTTCTGCTATATTAGTTTCTTTGGGAGGGTGTTTTTAAAACGTTATTGTTATGTATGGATTCTTAGATTGGTAAGCCCATGCATGGTGGTATTGTGTATCTGGATATCAACTCAATGATAACTAATATCTTCTTAGTATTTCATTCACTACATACACCTTCTGATAACTGATTTCTGTGAGGTATTTTTGAATCGGCCCTCTTTACAGTAAGCTATCTCTGAATTGTATGTTGCTTTTACATTGGATTTTTGCATATTGCCTCTGCAGTACTCCTTTTTATGTGTCAGTTTCTGAAGGTCTTGGTCCCATTCAGATTAGTATTCCTTGTTTTACAAGAGATAGCATGAGAGCTTTTTTTATTGATAACTTCCTCTGTTATACCATATGCTCTTTGCTATATAAGATGTCCTAGGCACTGGTCTATCACAACTCTAGGCTATCTCTAGGAGCGACAACACATACATTGGAAGGAATGGGTTTGTATCTATCTTTCTAGACAATAATTTTTTCTAGTTTCCGCTTCTTCCTATACGTATCCTTTAATTTCCATTTTAACTACTATCTCACTATTGTCACGTTGGAAGACAAGTCTTTACATGTGTGAGTCTTTGAGTATGAAACATGAACCAATGGTAAAATATGATTCTTTTGCTTGTGAGCAAGCACAACAAATTTGGGTATATTATCATTAATGCCTTGTAGTATTTTACCTAATTTTCTAGGTTGGCTATGCATCACTTTATCTATTTATTCTATTCCTGAGTTTAAAGATGGTTTCTTCTAAATCCTAGGAAATAAAAATCTTGATTGTAGCCAAAATTATTGTTGTTTCTAGGATGATATCCACATTTACAAATATGGTAATCTTGATCAACATTTTATCACTTTTAGTGTTCCTCCATTTATTTGTTTTCTTCTAGATATATTTATCTTCTTATTATATTCAAAGGTTTCCAAGAAAAAAAAAGGGTCTTCATCATCATGACCATTGAACAAACTCTTAAATAATCCTCTAAGCCATGACACCTTTGCTATGAAGTTATATACTTTGCTTGCAAATCTCAAATATACTTATGCTACTAGTTGTTATGTGTGAATTCTTCCATTTTGTGTGTTAGCATAACACATATCTTGGCTATGTAATCTGAGGTTTAATAACTTCCTTTGCCTTATGTGTTCTTTAAGTTGTAGATATACTATAATATCCATGCCAACAATTTGAATTGCTTATGTTTTTTCTAATTGTGTAGACGTTTTCCTCCCATCAAGCCCATTTATCACTTGTAATTGCATGGGATATAGAGAATATTTTACAAGATTATGTTTGATCCTCTCTATATCTGCTACATACTACTTCTTAGCTTAGATGGAATGGTATTTGATTTCCCATTTATAATATTCTTCTTCTAGTTATTGGGAATCAATATTGCCATTAGACCAAAGCCCGCAAGTGTTAGTTAATAATCACATCACCAAAGATAAGGATCCATGAGAGGCAGTTAGTCCATGTCATGAAACACACGAGGAGCATTGGTTTATCCCATGTCTAAGAATATCCCCCCCAACGCAATCGAGGTGTGTATAGAACTCGTGACCTATGTTTTGATGCCACTAGTTGGGAATCACAACTGTTGTTAGACCAAAACCCACAAGTGTTAGTCAATGATCGCATCGCCAAAGACAAGAATCCAAGAGAGGCGATTAGTCCATGTCGCGAAACACACGGGGAGCATTGGTTTATCCAATGTCCAACACTAGTAATTTCTGGTGACAATAGGGCAAAGTCAAACTTTGTTGTTTGAAATGGCCAATCATCATTCCATGTAGAACATGGAATTTAAAACCTCAAAGGAGAAACTTGAAGAAATTTTGTAAAAATCAGATAAAACTTGGCATAAGTATTTGTAATGTTTCAAGTCCATATACTTCATATGTTATTTTATTTATACACTTTTGTAGGTTTTAACCCTGAACAGAAATTATCTACACACGAATCTTATAACAGAAAATAAAAAATATCGAGAGCATAAAACATAAAACAGCTAAACACAGAGATTTTCCCCTGGATCCCAAATCGGGACGACCAGCTTGATTTTTCATTATCTTCCTTTTAGAGTTACAACATATATATATACATGCCAAAGCATACATTAACCCTAATCCATTAACCCTGGATTAGAACATAACCATAGTTCCCTTGACCGGATCTACAAAAATACCAGGGGCCAAAAACCATCGTACCCCAAAACCATGTGAAAAACCATGCACAAAACCATGGGCGCGGACCGCCCACCGGAAATTAAGGACCAAAATATTTTCGTCGGGGTGCTTCACCGGACCCTGACAAGGGGGGCTACCGCACCCCCTCTGACCCCCTCATTGGGCCCAACACAAAGGGGGGGCTATCGCCCCCCCTCTTACCCCCCCTCCCCGCACATGATTAGTCATGGAAATAATATAACACATGCCCAACATTCTCCCACTTTTTGTTTTCTTTCCGTAGGGGGCCACAGGAGAGCTTAGTCATTGGCCCAATTCTTCAACACCCATTGTTTCTCTACACTAAGAGAACTTCTGAGTGCTCACATACTTTGTCAATGCATCTGCAACATTCTTCAAAGTGTCCACCTTTACCAGCAACACCCTTTTAGCCTCAACCATATCTCTAACAAAGTGATATTGAACATCAATGTGCTTTGTCTTTGAATGATAAGCAGGGTTCTTAGCCAAGGAAATTGCGCTTTGGCTATCACAGTCTATCCTTATAGCTTGCTGTACCAACCCCATACTTGAACACAATCTTTGCAACAAAACTGCTTCCTTGCTTGCATGAGTGGCTGCTATGTATTCTGCCTCTGTAGTTGAAAGAGCCACTACAGACTGTCTTTTACTCATCCAACTGACTGCACCTCCAAATAGGCTAAACACATACCCACTTGTAGATCTTCTTTGGTCCGGATCTCCAGCCCAGTCTGCATCAACAAAACCACGAATGTCCAACATTCTTTCCAATCCTGGTCTTCCCTGGTAGCACAAGCCATAATCACTAGTGCCACGTAAATATCTGAAAACCCGCTTCACTTTTGTCCAATGCTCCTTCCCTGGGTTTGACATAAACCTGCTCAATACTCCCACTGCATGTGCAATGTCTGGTCTAGTACAGACCATTGCATACATCAGGCTACCCACTGCACTTGCATATGGAACACGGGACATATACTCCTCTTCTTCTTGTGTCTTGGAACACTGTTCAGCAGACAGCTTTACACCTACAGGAATAGGAACCTTCACTGGTTTACTATCCTGCATATTGAACCTCTGCAATATAGTCTCGACATACTTCCTCTGGTTTAACCAGAGCTTCCTCTTTGCCCGATCTCTCTTAATTTCCATGCCCAAAATATAGTTTGCGGCACCAAGATCCTTCATGTCGAATTTGGAGAACAGTTGGGTCTTCAAATCTTGGATAATTTCTTTGTCATTTCCAATCAACAACATATCATCCACATACAAGACCAAATAAATAACGTGGTCACCAATTAATTTAAAATAAACACAGTGATCCTCCTTGCTTCTAGTGAAGCCAAGTCCCCGTATATAGGTATCAAATTTCTGATACCACATCCTTGGTGACTGTTTTAACCCATACGGAGACTTATTCAACCTGCATACCAGTTCTTTCTTACCCTTCACCATAAAGCCTCCAGGTTGCTTCATGTAGATCTCCTCTTCTAGATCCCCGTGAAGAAATGTTGTCTTCACATCCATCTATTCTATCTCAAAATCAAATGCAACAGCAACAGATAAAAGTAATTTAATAGAAGTAAATTTGGCAACAAGAGAAAAAATATCACCAAAATCAATTCCCGACACCTGGGAATAACCTTTTGCTACCAACCAAGCTTTGTATTTCTCCACCTTGCCTTCTACATTCATCTTCTTCTTAAACACCCATTTGCTCCCAATGGGTTTCCTTCCAGCCGACAACTCCACCAGATCCCATGCCTCATTTTTGTGCAAGGATGCCATTTCAACAACCATGGCCTTCTTCCAGAGTTTTCCATCCTCTCAATCTACTGCCTCCCTAACAGTTCTGGGATCATCATCAGTTATAGTTAAGGAAAAACCTGAACAGAAAGCAGATAGACTATACCTTTCTAGTTTCCTTCTTTCCCGAACTGATCTTCTCATAGCTGGAGTTTGTGGCTCTTCCTCTTCTGAAGCTTCTTCTGCTGTAGAGTCTGATTCATACTCCTTTAGCTCAAATTCTATCTTCTTAGGTTCCTTTGGTATGACTTCATGTTTAACAACATCTTTCACCTCTCTAAACACTACATCTTGGCTGTGTACAACCTTCCTTGTTTCCGGGTTCCAAAGCTTGTAACCTTTTAAACCATACTTATACCCAATAAAGATGCACCTTTCAGATTTATTATCCAACTTGGATCTTTTCTGCTTTGGAACATGTACATATGCATCACATCCAAATACCCTTAGATGTGAAAGAGAGGATTTCTTACAAGTCCATACCTCATGTGGAGTCTTATCCTCCAACACTGATGAAGGTGATCTGTTAACCAGATAACATGCAGTCTCCACTACCTCTGCCTAGAATTCTTGTCCTAAACTGGTACCACTAAGCATGCTTCTTGCATTTTCCATCAGTGTTATGTTCATTCTTTCTGCAACTCCGTTTGCTGAGGTGTGTATGGAGTAGTCTTCTACCGTGTTATACCACACTTCTTACAGAACTCTTCAAATTCCTTCTTGCAGAACTCTCCACCATTATCCATCCTCAGCACCTTTATCTTCTTCTCTGTCTGGTTCTCCACCAGAGCCTTAGATTCTTTAAATCTGTCAAATACTTTAGATTTATTCCTCAAGAAATATATCCATGTATTCCTTGAGAAGTCATCTATGAATGAAACACAGTACACAAACTTTCCCAGTGATGGAACTGATACAGGTCCAAACACATCACTGTGCACAAGTTCTAATATCTTGTTCGCCCTCTTAGCACTAGAAGGAAAACTCACCCAATTCTGCTTCCCATATACACAATGTTCACAGAAATTGAAATCTAGAGAGAAATTAGATATACCTTCTACCATACCATTTCTATGCAGTATCTGAAGGCCCTTCTCTCCAATATGTCCAAGCCTTTGATGCCATAGCATGGTCTTTTCTCTAGAGACCGCTAGGTTTTCCGCTCCACTTTCGGGAACCACAGAACTATTGTACCCATCAATAATAGTGCTGCATTGAATCTTTTAAAAAGTTCGAATCCGAACTCCTTGCATTAATACCAGTGCTCCTCGAACCATCTTACAGGCATCTTTCTCAAACACTATTTTTAAACCTGCATCATCCATCTTGCTTACAGAAATCAGATTTCTGGCCAATGCAAGAATGTGTAGAACACCAGGAAGTGTTCTAATCCTTCCACCTTGCAGCTTCAGCTTGACTTTTCCACGTCCGACAATTTTTTCCTTCCTATCATCCCCTAGGAAGACATCACCACCATCATATTTCTCATACTCACGAAACCACTCCCTATGGGGAGTGAAGTGAAAGGATGCACCTAAGTCAATCAACCATGACTCATGATATACATGTGTATTTGAAGAAGAAGCCAAATACACATCCCCACCTTCATCTGAGGTGGTTTTTACCTCTGCAGAAGGAGCATCCTCAGATCCCTTTCCTTTTTCAGGAACTTTAGATTTGCAGTCCCTTTTGTAGTGCCCTTCCTTTTCGCATTTCCAACATACCTTTACAAACTTTCCAGGAGATTTAGATCTCCCTCTAGATTTGGATCTCCCACTCGAAACCTTATTCTTGTTTCTGTTTTGGGACCTTCCCCGTATAGATAAGGCATCTCCATTTGCCACTCCATATTTCTCAAGTCTCATTTCCTCATGACAAGGCGAGACAATGTCATCCAAAATTCAAGGTAGTTGTATTGCTACCTATTGCAATAACAGTGTCCCACGAGTACGGTAAGAAAAAAATAAGGCGATGCACTTATCTTCATCTGAGATTTTAATATCAATAGATGACAGCTGACTTACCACAGTATTGAAGGCATTCAGATGCTCTGTTACCGAGTCTCCATCATTAGGCCTCAGGTTATACAACTTTTCCCCCAGAAACAACTTATTCACTTGAGACTTAGATTGGTACAAAGTCCCAAGTTTTTCCCACAAATTATTCATCGTAGCTTCCCCATATACATTCAACAATACTAAATTTGAGACACACAACCGTATTGTGCTTTTAGCCTTCCGATCCAGTTTCTTCCAGTCTTCATCTAACATTGTCGTTGGTTTAGTACCTGGATCTACCATGATCCACCGATCTTTATCCACCAGCAGATCCTCCATCTTGAGCTTCCACAACTCAAAACTCTAACCATTAAATTTCTCAATCTCTATTTTTCCGCCACTCGCCATCTTCTTTCACTGTAAGAATCGGTCCCGCAGATCTCCCACTGAACAGGGTCTACCTCATGCCCAAGCAAAAAACCCCTCAGCAGCAAAGGCATCCACTTGAAGCCGAAACTGCTATGATACCAAATGTAGGTTTTAACCCTGAAAAGAAATTATCTACACACGAATCTTATAATAGAAAATTAACAATAGAGAAAGCATAAAACATAAAACAGATAAACACAGAGTTTTTCCCCTGGATCCCAAATCGGGACGACCAACTTGATTTTTCATTATCTTCCTTTTAGTGTTACAACACATATATATACATGGTGAAGCATACATAAACCCTAATCCATTAACCCTGGATTAGAACATAACCATAGTTCCCTTGATCGGATCTACAAAAATACCAGGGGCCAAAAACCATCGTACCCCAAAACCATGTGCAAAACCATGCACAAAACCATGGGCGCAGACCGCCCACCGGAAATTAAGGACCAAAAAATATTTGCCAGGGCACTACCCTGGACCCCGACAGGGGGGGCTACCGGCCCCCCTCTGACCCCCCCATTGCGCCCAGCACAAAGGGGGGGCTATCGCCCCCCCTCTTACCCCCCCCCGCGTGTGATTAGTCGTGGAAAGAATATAACACATACCCAATAAATTTGGAGTTAGTTAAGCTCAACTTGGTCTAACACATATTATAGAGAAAGCCTTGTTACTTTAATGTGCATTTGTAATTAACTAATTTGATGGTCACACTTATGTTCTATACACAAAGTGATTCAATGGTTCATCTTGTCCTGCATATTAATGACACTTGATTTGTGGCTTAATATCCAATTGGTCCATGATCTCCATTTAAATAGAATTGAGTGTCATTTGCTAACGATTGATTTTTGAGAGATTCGTAAATAAAATATTTTCCTTTTGCATTAATATATTTCCTCAAGGGATCATTTTCGTTGGGGTTGTGGATAGTTTTCCTCTTCGAGGTCTTTAGCTACATAATGCATTCTTGTGTTGATATTTGATCTCTTTGTGTGATTGGTTTCGTTAAGATTCTTGACCTATGTGGATATACCACATTTATCAAACACTACAATTTTTTTTATGGACTAAAAGTGGTGGAAGCAATGGATGCCACGTGTTGTAAAGCTTTGAGAATGCATTCGTAAACATGTTGCATCTACCAAGAAAACAATTGAGGAAATTAATTCTCTAGATCCTCCAAAAACTTAATGACATTCTTAATGACATTCTTGATATTTCTAAGAGGAATCCTTTCTTGGTTGAATATGGTTCCCTTTGTTTGACATGGTGTATTAGAGGAATCCAATACTCATGCAATTGTGAAAAGTTATGCTCCCTTAGAACCTATTAACTAGCATTAGAACATTCTTGATTGGCTTGTTCAAATGATCGGTGGGATATATATTAGATGACTACTTGTAGAACAAGTTTTGGCCTTCCTACTGAATCTTAATCGCCTTGATTGGATATGCTTACTTGCAAACCCCTACATGAAGTCATGATTAAGCATGGCCTATGGAGAATTCAACTTAGATATTGTTTTGAAGGCATATGAACTAGTCCATGTCCCTTTATTTGAATACATCTTTCACTTAATGTTTTCCTACTTGACTAGATAACCCATAACATCACGACAAGGGAATATTTCTGCCCTAACTCTAATTTTGCACAAATGAGAATATTGTGCCATTTAATTGATGGCTTCATTGCTCAAGGTGTTAATTGGAAATTCCTTTATTTGAACTACTCTCTTATGTATCTCAAATAAGTTCTTGAAGATACAATAATATGGACATCAATGTTGAGTTGAATGTCGTTATACACTAGAGTAAGCTTCGACATCATTGGTTCTTCTACCTCTCTTTGTGTTCTTTGAAATCAAATTTCAAAAGTTTTTACAAATTCACCTAGCATTTTAATGCGATATTGAAAACCGACACAAAAACAAATTGAGTGTATCCTATTAAAGTGGTAAAATAGACAACATAAAATGCAACTTCTAATTCTATGTATGATAAATGATCACAAGCCAAGAACAATTGATGTTGAATTGGTGAGATAATGAAGGCCCCAAGGTCCTACTTAAACCAGGCCCATATGTAAACGAAACAATGGGCAGCTCTCACCTCTTAAAAGACCCTCGTTGCAATCCTTAATACGATTGATCCCCTTTTCCTTCACATCACACAAAGAGAGCGTGAGGGATTAAGATTGAAAACTGCGTATGAATCGCTAGTGGCCTTCGTGAAAACAAATATCAACGGCACCCGTCATCAACAGATGGTAAAGCGATGGCTCAAGGGCTTTTCACTCTTTTAGAGAACCCTAATTGCTTTTTCGTGAGTGTGAGGTTAATGCCAATATGGATAGGAATGAAGTTAATTGTTATTAAATTAATCTTATTAATTAAAATCTCAAATATTTACTAAATATAACCAAGATAAAAATAGACATAATACACCAAACACCTAACAACACGTTCATGACAAGATATATAAGATTGCATTTAAAGAGAAGTTAAATTACAAATATTCCTACCATCCAACTAAAGGTCTCTTTAAATTACAAATATTCCTACCAGCCAACTAAAGGTCACTCCTGGCTGGCTGAATTGATGTTGTTCCGACTGATTGAGTTTTTAACAGAAAAAAAAGGTTGACTTTTGCAACTTGGATGAATGACGTAGTCGATCATGCCAATGAATGAAGTTGACTTGTTCAATTTTGTTGAATAATTGACATCGAATTACCTCGAGGAACCTCATCTAAGTTGACGTTGACTTGGGTAGGAGGACTTTTCATAAACAACTAAAACCACAACCACAAATATTAGTGTAATTTAGTGGGTGGCTGGTTGATTGTGAAACAATTTGGAAATTTGATGTATAAAAAAGAAGTCAAATGGTTGGAAATTTGATGTATACATCAAATTTGGAAAACATTTCCAAATTTTGATGTATCCAACCATTTGACTTCGTTTTTATACATCAAATTTCCAAATTGTTTCACAATCGGCCAGCCACCCACTAAATCACACTAATATTTGTGATTGTGATTTTAGTTGTTTATGAAAAGTCCTCCTACCCAAGTCAACGTCAACTTAGATGAGGTTCCTCGAGGTAATTCGATGTCAATTATTCAACAAAATTGAACAAGTCAACTTCATTCATTGGTATGATCGACTACGTGATTCATCCAAGTTGCAAAAGTCAACTTTTTTCTCTTAACAACTCAATCATTCGGAGAAACATCAATTCAGCCAGCTAGGAGTGACCTTTAGTAGTTCGCTGGTAGGAGTATTTGTAATTTAATGAATTTATAGGTAGTTGGGTCCAATAGCAAATAAAGCATATAATAAAAGTTAATTACAAGAGATCTGAATCAAGCTATCAATTAGCATAATATATAAATTAAAGGAGTTATTTTTAAGTATGAAGAGTTTTTTTTGGATTTTTTTTCGGAATCTGGAGGTGAAATCTTGATTTGTGTTATTTAAACTGGTTATTTGACTACATATATGTATTCAGCACCCTAAAAAACCTCTAGGGCACTTCGATTGTGCATAGTTTACCCAACAAACTTGTGATTTCAATGAATTCCTCCCTCATTTTAGAGAAATTAGATCGGAAAATAAATTCGAAAAACTTTTCAAAAAGTCGCACTTAAATACAACTCATAAATTAAATGGCTAGTAAGCATAGATGTCAATCTATGATAATCAACAAACCACTTATTTCATGTAGCATCCATGATAAGCATTAAAACACTTACTTCATGATACATTTCACATTGTTAAGATTCAAAAAATAATCAAAATTAACTAACTAACTAACTAACTATATATATATATATATATATATATATATATATATACTGAAGTAAATATTTGTATTACCTTCAAAACAAGGTATTACATATGTAGCAGAGAAGTTTTAAAGATTTTGGTCGTTAGGAAAACTTGACCATATCCAAAAATTCAGTCTTTACAGTGAGACAAAAGATAAAATATCACCAAGAGAGGCAAGGTTAGAAAAACATATGCAATAAATGAGTAAATGAGGCCTTCAAGGCCTCAAGGAAACCGATGAAATAACATAAACTTTAAAAGTAAAACCATAACAAGAAAATATTAGCTAAGAGAAATGGTATGAATTAGTGGTCTTTATCTGTATAAGCTCCTTGTTGTTGCCCAAAGAGTAGCCATAATATGGAGGAATGACTATCGCCTTTTCAATGCACCCTAACTGATGATCAAGAACAAACATTTGACGTTGCAAGTGGTCCAAGGAGAGGAGAATATCCTCTTAGCTATTATGTCTATCTAATAATACTTTCCAAGTACATACTTCATGTGCCAATAGATGTCCACCATGTACATATATTGGTTGTACCAACCATGCATGTGTCCTACTACGGGAACCCAATTTGGCACATTATCCGGAACTTCCATGTCCTAGAGAATGTGCCACTGGTTGAAAATCTCCCTTTTAGCCTAAGTAATCTATGCTTGGATTGGAAGGGGAGTGAGCTCCTGGAAATGTAATGCCAAACCTTTAACTCTACTATGAGTTCTTGTACACCCTTGATCCCCATGCTCTCAATAAATAGGTAGCCCCACAATAAACACGAGCTCATTGTTGGGGAATGACTGCAACACGAGGAGAGAAACTATTCTTGGGCATGATAAAGAGTCTACAAGAGTGGGATAAAGGAGAGAAGATAGAGAAACCTATTAATTAACGGAGGCTTGGAGAGTGGCCCTACCCAATGGGGAAGGCTCAAAAGAATTCCCAGAGAAGCGCAACCCCCCAAACCCTAGAAAAGACTATGGGAGCAAAAGAACCCAATGAAATGAAATAAAAAAAACCCAACAAAAGTGACACTAGAGAACCCAATTGAGACTAAATCAAGGATAAGTATAACATGAAAGCCCAAAAGGAAGGAAAGGTGGAAAACCTAAATATAAGGAAGGAAAGACAAAGAAAATGAAAGTAAACAGCTCTACTAGAGATTGGATGCCAATTGGTAAACTCATTTTTTTTTACTTTCCAAGAGTGTCCCTGAATATAGAAGTTAATTTTTGTCACAAGTTGTGGATGGAAAATGTCGAAGCTATAGACGAAAACATTGCGTTAAAATAACATGCCTAGCCTGGTCCCTTAAGAAGAGGGCCTGGGGTAATCAAAGTGTAGGGTTGGAAAGGATTTTGCTTGCCCTTGATGAAATAACAAATTTCACTATGAGTAACCAAATATAACATCCTTGCTCCAAACAAAGAATTGGAAATGTTGTCCTATTCCCGGAGTCTACAATATAACCTTGAGTTACATGTCACTTGACTAGAAGCAATCATGTAGGGATTTCCATCATGATTTGATGTGACTTGCTTCCATCGAACTAGAAACTAATATTTCTATTAGTGGTTACAATGATTAACCATTCACAGAGGGTGGCCAGGTTTGCATCGTAGGTGTAAGGATCTAGTGACAAGTAGTGGAGACCAACAAAAGCTCACAAATGCAAATAAAATTATACATGTAATGGGTGTCGAATAGTGGAGTGATACTTCCCCCATGTTGCTCATTGATACCATAAACGAAGCCTTTATGAGGGCATGCTACCATGTTTCTACCACGTCCCCTGGCCATGTGGCTAGGTGGGATAGACATGGCTCGCCCCCCACCCTTTATCTCCTCTAGCACCCCATTATGTTAACTAAAATATATTTATTTTAAATTATATTATTATTAATTATAAAAACAATTAATATATGGGTTAATTATATGTACATTTAAAAAAATATGTAACAATATCCTTACCATCATATTCTTAACCTATAAATCATCTTTGTTACAATATCATGGGCTAATACCATGGCTTATCAATACTACATGTCCAAAAAATGATAACTCATTTCATATGGCACTTGTTCATATGTATATTTTCTTTAATTAATCAATTTAGTTAAAAGTACAAAAAAACCATAACTACTTTTGAGATAAATCTCAACCTTTGATCAATGACTCCTACTAAGAATATTCTAGAATATTTTTTGGAGTTTATATTGTTACCATCCACCTAATAATTATTGATAATTAAATTAACATTCTGAAAACCCTATTCCAAAATAGACATGGAGAATATTATAAAGTATTTCTTGGAGGGTAAATTGCTACCACCCACCTACTAATTATTTAAAATTAAATTAATATTTTGAAAGACATATTTCAAAATAGACAAGCTATTCTGCATGAATTTAATAATTAAAAAAAGAAAAGTTAGTTATAAAGAATGTTGAGTTTATCAATGTTTAAAATTCCAAGAATTTTATTTTTTCCCAAGTTTTATAATTTTTAATATTTTTTTTTGAAAAAATGATGATTTGAAACTTCTTGAAATTAAAATTGGTCAAAACCTCAAGATTAAAATTTCACTTACATAAACCAACCTAGATCTGTCTTAACTCTGGATCTAGCAGTGGATCTCAAATTAAGATGTATCTAACCCGATTTAATTTCCCCTTTAAATAGGTTACATTCCACATGAATATAGTGGGTTCTCAATACCATGGACCATTTTTTATTATTATTTTATTTTTATAGGATTATCTTTATTTCATTATTTATTTTTTGACCAAATTAAAATTTAGTTGTCTTTAATGTGACTTTTTGGAGTTTCATGTGGATGTTCTCGTGGGAATTTGACGAATTTTTTTGAGGTGAAATCTTAACTTTTCAAAAGGGATCAAATCTCTTGATAAGGACACATTTTTTTAGAGTTAAAAGAGATTTGATCTCTCTCCACTCTTGGTAAATCCAGAGTTAAGATGGATCTAGGTTGGTTTAATTTTCCCCTTTAAATAGGCTACATTTCACATGAATACCTTGGTTCAATACCATGGGTTCTTAATATCGTGGATCAATACCATGGACCATTTTTATTTTTATAGGGTTATTTTTATTTCGTTATTTTTGTTTTTTTTTTAACTTTTTTATTGTATTTTAACTCAATTAAACTTTTACATTACATTATATTAATCTTTTTATTTAACTTTATTTTTATGCAATTGAATTTGTCAAAATGTTAAACATTACATTACAACATCTCTACCATACTAGGTGGAGAGGGCCTCTCGGCCCAATAAAATCACAACATTTTTTTAAATGATGGTGAATCATTTTTTTAAACTATAATGTATTAATAATTAATTAGAAAATTTAAAACCAAATTTATTTAACCATCCTAATCCATTTTATCTCTGGATCTACCAAGTGTGGAGAGGGATCAAATCTCTTGAGGTGCAAACCTCTTTTTGTAGAAATTAGGATACACTAAGCATGCATGCATCCAGATTCCCCTGATCTCACAATATTTAACTTCTTGCAAAATACAGAATCATTCCACTGTTAATATTTTGCGGAAAATTAATTGTAAACACATGTGAAGCATAAATAAAAACAATCGCACATAACACAGTTGTTTAACGGGAAAGCCTGGAGCTGAAAACCCCAACTATCATATATTATGCATCATGGAGTTCATGTAACAATCTCATACAAAGCTTAGTACACAAGCTCTCAGTATAATCAATCATCACACACTAACATAAAAGAAATCTGCAAATCCATGCACCGATCTTTGCCTTCCTGCTAGCCTACCTCCACTGCGCAATCCCTGCTGAAGAATAACTATGAATGAATTCGAATTACCCTTGCCTTGACTGTGTAATTATCATTGGCAATGCCAATGTATGTGTGGTGCAATCAATGCATCACTATAGTCACAACAGATAGTCCATCTTGCCCTTTCACCTATCTCTCCACTAGAAATGACATGCACTGTAGTTAACTGCTGTATTTGTTCAGTTGATTAATGAGTTATTATTTGTGAATTAATTAACTAATTAATTCACTCCACTCTCACTAGTGTATCATTCAGTTAGACTAGATACAAGTAGCCCAACTGAGTCTAAATGAGTTAAACTGAATACAACTCCATGAACTACTCTTCCAACTCTGTCATAACTTTTCCACTTCAGTTCTAACTGAGTCCTCCATGCATGAACCACCAGTAAACCCTAGGATTTGCGTAATTCCTTCATCCCACTGATTTTCCAAATCTGTGCACTGAAATTAAGTGCTCCAAGAGAATAAGTTGTTGTTTATTTTCGGATTATTATTAAGAGCTAATAATAATCGACACTTCTATTTTTAGATCGACGATCTATAAATAGACTTTGCCCAATATTCTAAAAATAGAATTTTATTTATTTTTCCAACTTGATCAACCATCCACAAATAGCATCTTGCAACTTCTGAAATATGATCACCATGTCTAAAAATAAACTTAGTCTAAGAATAGACTTGCGCCAAAAATAGCCTGTGGACCCACTTAGTGAAGGCGACTCTTTTCACTAAGCTCATCATCTTGTTGAATCTCAACACTCCCTCTCAACAAGATAGGGATTATCTTTCACCCCGATCCTACCTCTATGGTATTCGAGTTTGCTCCTGGTGAGCGCCTTCGTCAGAATATCTACATCCTGATCCTCCATAGGAATGTACTGAAGCAACATGATCTTCTCACCACACAATCTCGTATGATGATACCGGATATCAATATGTTTAGATCTATCATGAAACATGGGATTAACTGAGAGTTTAATGCAACTCTGATTATCACAATGTATCACTGTGGGATCTAAATGTGAACCGAACAAACCAACCAAGATCTTCCTCATCCAGATAGCCTCACATGTAACTTGACTTGCTGCCATGTATTCTTCTTCCGCTAAACTGAGTGCCACAGATATTTTTTTCCTGTTGTACCAAGAAACTGTCGTAGATCCGATACTGAAAATCCCTCCTGATGTGCTCTTTCTGTCTGTTGGGCTACCTGCCTAGTCTGCATCCGTGAAGCCATTCAACTTCACCTCATCTGTCTGTTTGTACCATAAACCATACTCAGATGTGCCCCTGAGATATCTCAGGACATGCTTGCCTACCTTCCAAAAGAGCTTGGTAGGCTTAACCATTGCTTGTGAAAGTTGGTTCACCACATAGCATATGTTCGATCTTGTATTGACTAAATACATGAGCGAACCCACCAACTGTCGATAAACACTGGCATCCACTACCTCTGCCAATGTAGCATCATATTTCCTCCAATTTCCTGGAAGAGGAGTATCGATAGGCTTGCAGCCTTGCATTTGAAACTTCTCCAGTATCTCCTGGGCATACTTGCCTTGAGACATAAACAGTTCACCTTCCCGCTGCCATATTTCCAATCCAAGGAAATAATGAAGGAGGCCCAAATCCTTCATCTCAAACTCCTTTGCAAGATTTTCCTTGCATGAGTGTATCAACTACTCATCACCCGTTAGTATTAAATCATCAACATAAATAAAAATGATTAAAATCTTACCCTCCACCACAATTTGGTACAGGTTTGCATCCGAATCACTCTTGGTGAAGCCAAGTCCAGTGAAATAGCTGTCGATCTGAGTGTACCAAGCACGAGGTGTTTGTTTCAACCCATATAGTGCTCTTTTGAGACTGCACACATGCAACTCGCTGCTGAAGATCTCAAATCCTTCAGGCTTTTCAATGTACACCTCTTCCTCAATGATCCCATTAAGGAACGTAGTCTTCACATCCATTTGATGAATGTGCCAACCCATATGCACTGAGAGAGCGAGGATGGTCCTTATGGAAGAATACCGTGTGATAGGTGCAAAGGTTTCTTCATAATCAATCCCCTTGATCTGTGAGAAGCCCCAAGAAAAAAATATTTCCTAATACTTCTCGATGCTCCCATCAGTAGCTTGCTTTACCTTGTAGATCCATCTTGATCCTACAACTAATTTTCCCACCGGCCTTGGAAAAATCTCCCAAGCATTGTTTCTGACAATGGAGTCATACTCCTCCACCATGGCATACACGGCGCGGGCTCACCCTTTCTTCTTCAAAAGAAGATGGCTCTGTCACGATACACTTGCTCATAAGAGCCATGTATCCAGTAAATCGGTCAGGTGACTGTCTTTGTCTGTGCTGTGATGTAGGGACTCCTACATTCTGTGCCGCATCAAGATTTAGTCTCTCAGCTTCTATGGTACGCTTTCTGCCTTGTTTGATGTTTGGTTCTACATGAGTGGACTCCTCCACTCCATGAATCTCCTCTTGTGGTTGATCCACATCTGGAGGCTCATCTTTTAGAACAGACAATTCCTTCACTGCATGCAAGTCTAGCTCCCTCTCAAGCATAGCTTATGCAACACCCATTATCGTTCTGGTCTTCCACTTCGTGACCCCATTCTGTTGTGGGTTATGAGGTGTTATGAGTTCTCTTCGAATTCCTTCTTTGCTACAGAATTCTTTGAATTCGCCCGAGATGTATTCACCACCATTATTGCTCCATATAGCTTTCACTTGCTTCCCCAACTCCTTCTCCACCAATGCTTTAAACTCACAAAACTTTGAGAATGTTTCGCTCTTCTTCTACATCAAGAAGATCCAGCATCCACGAGAATAGTCATCAACAAATATAACATAATACTTGTGTTTTGCTATTGAAGCAACTAAGAAAGTTCCACACACATCTGTGTGAATTCTCTCCAGGATCACCGAAGCATAGTTCTCCTTCTCATGAAAGGTGGTGTTCACAAACTTACCCATAGTACATCCCTTGCACTGATCTGACTGCGCAAGAGTACCCTTGGGAATTCTAGTATAAATCTTCTACAAAATCTTCAAGGCGCCATGACTAAGATGGCCCAGTATCTTGTGCCATAATTCTCCCTCATCCTAGCTCACCACTTCTTCTGCTTTGCCCACCATTGTAGTGCAGCCATATACCTCCAGCTTGTAGAGATTCTTAATTCGAACCCCTATCTTCTTGGTTTGACCCATTATTTTATATTTAAGGAAGGCTTTTCCCTCACTGAAAACAACATCGTAACCTTTATCTTCCAACATTGTGATCGAGACCAAGTTCTTCTTCATACCTGGAACATGCATAAAATCCTTCAACAAGAATGGATTACCGGAATCCCTCTCAAAGGTAATGGTCCCAATGCCGGTGGCACTGTATTGACCATCGTCGCCCATCTCTATATGCATCTAGAGGTCCTTCTCCTCCAAGTCACTAAACAACTCCTTGTCTCCCACCATATGGAAAGATGCACCACTATCAAGATACCACACCGATCCCATATAGCTTGAAACCAAGCATGCGATCAAAGATAAATAAAGTTCAAATTGCGAGGCTAAGGCCTCTCCAGCTATAGCTCCAACAACCTTCTTGTTCTTCTTCTTCTGTGGGCAGTTAGTGGTGAAATGCCCATGTTCGTGACAGTGAAAGCACTTCACCTTGGACAAATCCTGTTTCTTGCCTTTAGCTTCGGATTTTGAAGAAAATTTCTTCCCCTTCCCTTTCCTTGCTTTGGCAACCAAACCAAAATTCTCTTCATCTTCATTCTTTGATGAAGAGCCATCCCTGGTACCCCACCTTATCTCCTCCTTCACAAGATCCGACCAAAGTTGCTCCCATCCCGACAGTTTCTCCCGTCCATTGACAAAGTATTCGTAGCTATGCCAACTCTTTGGAAGCCCAAGGAGAGCCAAGCTCACCAAGTCTTCATCATCAATAGTAACCCCCACACTTCCCAGTTCATCCTTGCAGTGGAAAAAATTTGTGAGGTATTTTGGAATACTGTCGCCCTTCTCCATTTTTATTTTTTTGAGCTTGTCTTTAAGCGCCAACTTCCTCTGGTCACTTCTGCTTTGGAACAAATCTATCAAAGCCTTCCAAATTAAGAATGGAGTGGCTTTCCCATGAAGGCTTGACACAATATGGTCCTTCACACCTTCCAACATAATTTTTATTGTCTTTGTTGTCTTCTTTTGCCATGCGTCAAGTAATGCAGCATCGCTAGATCCCGGCTTAGGAACATCTCTATCGATGAACTCCTTCAATCCATTATCCTCCAGAACCGCCTCCATCCTATCCTTCCAGGCTATGTAATTCGAGCTCCCATAAAGGGCATACTCCAATCGCAACCCATTGAAATACATTTCAATGTATACTCAACTTCTGCACCAAGAATCTTCTGTAGCAAATTTGAATTGTCCACTAGCACAAACTCAGCAATTCTTCACAATTGCAATCTTCAAGAATTAACACTGCTCTGATACCATGTAGAAATTAGTATACACTAAGCATGCATACATCCAAATTCCCCTGATCTCACAATATTTAACTTCTTGCAAAATACAAAATCATTCCAATGTTAATCTTTTGCGGAAAATTAATTGCAAACACATGTGAAGCATAAATAAAAACAATCACACATAACACAGTTGTTTAACGGGAAAGCTTGAAGCTGAAAACCCCAACTATCATATATTATGTATCATGGAGATCATGTAACAATCTCATACAAAGCTTAGTACATCAAGTTCTCAGTATAATCAATCGTCACACACTAACATAGAAGAAAACTGCAAATCCATGCACCGATCTCTACCCTCTTGCTAGCCTGCCTCCACTGTGCAATCCCTGCTGAAAAATAACTCTGAATGAATTCGAATTACCCTTTCCTTGACTACGTAATTATCATTGGCAACTCCAATGTATGTGTGGTGAAATCAATGCATCACTATAGTCACAACAGATAGTCCATCTTGCCCTTTCACCTATCTCTCCACTAGAAATGACATGCACTGTAGTTAACTGCTGTATTTGTTTAGTTGATTAATGAGTTATTATTTGTGAATTAATTAACTAATTAATTCACTCCACTCTCACTAGTGTATCATTCAGTTAGACTAGATACAACTAGCTCAACCGAGTTTAACTCCATTAACTGAGTTAAACTGAATAACAACTCCATGAACTACTCTTCCAACTCTGTCATAACTTTTCCACTTCAGTTCTAACTGAGTCCTCCATGCATGAACCACCAATAAACCCTAGGAATTGCGTAATTCCTTCAGCCCACTGATTTTCCAAATCTGTGCACTGAAATTAAGTGCTCCAAGAGAATAAGTTGTTGTTTATTGTCGGATTATTATTAAGAGCTAATAATAATCGACACTTCTATTTTTAGATCGATGATCTATAAATAGACTTCACCCAATATTATAAAAATAGAATTTCATCTATTTTTCCAACTTGATCAACCATCCACAAATAGCATCCTGCAACTTCTGAAATATGATCACCATGTCTAAAAATAGACTTGCGCCAAAAATAGCCTGCGAGCCCACTTAGTGAAGGCGAATCTTTTCACTAAGCTCATCATCTTATTGAATCTCAACACTTTTAGAGTGAAAAAAAATTGATCCGTCTTTGGTAGATCCTTAGTTAAGATGGATCTAGGATGGTTTATATTTTTCATTTATTTTTTATAAATAAAGTTAGGTTTTACATTAGTTTTAATTATTGTAAATTTTTAACAATTTCTTCTAATTATTACTATGGTTTATTTTTACTTCCATTAGTTGTTAATTTGCAACTTTTTCTTACCTCTCATCTTTGGTAAATTTTTAACTCTGTAGCAATTTAGGTGTTTTTAAAACAATATTTTTTTCCATAACATTAAATCATTACAAAGAAGTCTCAAACTTGATATCTGGAAAAGAAAAATATTCTATTAAATTTATTACACAAATGAAAATTTTCAATCCACATAAATATCTAAATTTAAAATATGTCTTACACTTGTTATTGAGAAGGAATTCAAAAACTCTTATGATAAACCTTTACAATAATATTGGGTCAAGATTCTTGGTTGAGCTCCAGAAAGTGATCCTTTTGTTAGATCTGTTTGGTACAATATTCCATGAACTTAGTAGTCCCATCTCTAAAAACTATAAATCACGTAGAAAAAAAAAACTTTGCAACAATATAATATCATACACTATCAAGAATTAGATTGCTTAGGAAAAGATAAAAATGACTTTACATTCAATATATTTACATACATTATAATAATGAAGTGTTGAAATTAATAAATATGCGTATAAAAATGATAAAAAGTTTAATTTTAATTAAATTTAATTTTGGAGAAAAGAGATGGAATTGTATTTTATAGGTTAAAGTAAAACTTCAGATTAGGTTGAAATGCAATTATTTAATAATTTTTTTATCAATAAAATTTAAAAATAAAATTTAAT
Organism: Pinus albicaulis; assembly: GCA_034641835.2. NCBI lineage: Eukaryota > Viridiplantae > Streptophyta > Pinopsida > Pinales > Pinaceae > Pinus > Pinus albicaulis. Next base: position 23,551 of record JAXQQM020075941.1, read on the forward strand.
TATAAAAATAATTAATTTGAAATATTGAATTCATATAATCTAAAAGTAAATAACATATTTAGATGATACAAAACATGATACACGTATACCCATATTATGGTTTCACACTATGATATTGATTACGATAAACCTTTAAAATAGAAAGAAAAAAAAAACATAAAATTGTAGTAAATGCAAAAAAACATAATTTTGAATCGAGCTAAAGCCCAAGCAATGCTCAAAAATGGATTTGGAATTTCAATAATCCAGTCTTATGGGTATTGCAAATTCCTAGTTGTTCTATAGGTTTCCCTACAAAAAAACGTTCATGCTATCGCTTACTTTACCGATAATAACCGGAGCCTATTAATAAAACCCATGGTAAGAGAAGGACAATATTTTCTTGATCTATGGGTATTGCAAATTCCTAGTTGTTCTATAGGTTTCCCTACAAAAAAAACCTTCATGTTATCGCTTACTTTACCAATAATAACCGGATCCTATTAAGAAAACCCATGGTAAGAGAAGGACAATATTTTCTTGATCTTAGATTCGAGAGTCATCCATCAACATATAGATCTAAATCTTCGTTATTTTTATGTGTGTAATTGGAGTTTTATGTTTTTAAATAGGTTATATTAGAGAAGAATACTATGGAAAACTCATGAGTTGTCAAAATCTAGAGTCAAAATGTTTACTTATCACAAAAACTAAGAATGGTAAATTTATTATTTTTCCTCACCAAAATGTTTACAAGACCAGACATTACAACTTCTCTTCCATATTGGGTTCTATAGCACCTCTTAGATCAATAAAAAGAATGACCTAAATGTGACACAAATTTAAGAAAAAAAAAATTAATTTTTGAATAAAACATACACAACTAAGAACAAAGAATCTCATTTCACATGGACTCTACTATTGAGGATTGTCTCAATTTTTATAGAGGTCAGAAGCTTTGTATGGCTTGCAAGAATCTATTCGGTATGCAAAAAATGGAGTGTTTCTCCCACCTCCTTCTTCTGGGATTTCATTGTCATTATTAGAAGCTCTCTTAGGTAAGCTCATTTTGTCACTCTATGTTGATGACATTCTCCTGTTGGATAACTTAGTTTTTAAACCCTTTGTGCCTTCTTCTGATATCACATATGCTCTTAAGGATCTAAACTATTCTAAATACTATTATGAGAATCCCAGCCTTCCTTAACATGTTCATCCACCCTTCCTTTAAACCCTCCGTTTACAAGGCCATATTCATGCATAAACCCTTTACTTCGTTCCTACGTATCCCCTCGGTCTACACTACTTACATTTGGTTTCCTAAAAAACCTTGATTATTCCTCCGAAAGATGTCCTAACCAGACAACTTGATCTTCCCTTATGTCTTGCTCTTCTCAGGGTTTAGATCCTAAGGTGGATGTTTCTTTTTCACCATATTCTCTTTCTTTAGATCCTACCTATTAGTTGTCCCTAAACCATTTTTCAATTCCTATATACCCCTCCCCTCATCCTATTTATCTTATCCTGGGTGATCCTAAACTTTCTTTCAACAATATCACCATGAGGAAGAAAAAACAAAATACAAAAGACTTTTCCCACAATGGTTCCATCTAGGGTGGTCTCTTCAAGGAGATATCAAATGTTTCTAATTCCCCTAGGTCATTTAAAGATAATATGCCCTACAATAAGGGTTCCTCATGATATTAATGTCCTTAAATATTCAAGGAGTAGGATTCCCTCCGAAAAAGCATGCCCTATGAAAATTAGTTGTTTTACATCATCCCTTTGTTATATTTATTTAGGAAACCATGGTCCTAGGTGATAAAGCCAAGGAGGAACTTCTACAAATATTTCTTGAATGGCATATTTGTATTGTGGATGTTCTGGGTCGCTCTGGGAGTCTATCAGTCTTATGGAATCCACATGATGCATCTCTTAGGCCATATGTCAAAGGTAAATATCATCCTAGTAGGACTTCTTAGAGGAATGGAACAACATAGAATTATTGTGAATTACTATGGGCCTTATGACAATAGAGAGATTTTCTGGAACCATCTCCATCATAGTGGCTTACTTTGACGACACTCTCTCATTCTAGCTAGGGATAAATTTTACGACCTCAACCAGTGAGGTTTGGGGTGTAAATGCTAGATATGACCATTTTTCCCTTGTCATCTCTTATGGGATAGCCAAAAACTTGGACCATTTCTTGATTTTTGACTCTTTGGCTACTATTTTGGATAGATATTTCTCATCGATTTTCACCAAGGACATCTATTAACACTTCCCTATTCTACTTCAACTAGATTTCAAAGCCCCTCCGTACAAGTTTTCGTTCAAATTTAACCATTCATGGCTCAAAAATGAATCTTCATTTCGTTGATTCACTCATGTAGGAATCAATTACATGTTGGTTTTTCACTGTCTACTATGGACTCCTGGATTTTTAAAATGTACTAAAAAATATTGTACTAAAAAATCTTGTTAAAATATGGGAAATGAATTATATCCTCAATCAACATAGGGAGTTGGATGATACTGATTATGTTTTTAAATCCTCTCATAACTCTTTAATATCCACATTTTTTCTGGATGTTATCAAAAGTTGTCTATGTATCATAGAAGAGAGAAAAACTCAACTTCTCAAAGTTGATGAGGAGTGATGGTGATTAAAAAGAAGGGTGATATGGGTTAAGGAAGGAGATGGTCACACCAATTCTTCCATAAGTTCACCAACCATCGAAGGAAAAAAAATTCTATTTTGGACATTACAGATGTTGATTTAAATACACATTGTTACCAACTTTGAGTTAGAGAATTTTTCTAAGGAACATTTCTCAAGTATTTTCAAAGACCCTAGTGTTAATCTGATTCAAGCATAGCTACAGGTTGTCCAACATTTTCCTTGGCTCTTATCGAAGGAATACTAAGCCTACTTGGGTGGACCTGTCTCCTTGGATGAGATTAAATGTGTTTTGTTGGTTGTGTTGGACCCACCAAAATTTAGGGGATCTCCCTAATATGAAGTCCCAAATACATCTCACACCGTTTGGAGTAGGGGTCCCAACAGTCGAGTGTTAATGATTTGCCTTGGTTTGAAAAATGCATAGAGTGGTGCATGGTGTCTTTGGTGAGAAAAAGTGTGTGACCCTGTGGAGAATCAGGTGCAACATATGATGGTTCCAACACATAAAAGGGAAAATGAAGTGTGCCCCTTAGAAGCCTGTAATAGTACTAAACTTAGAAGGAACACATGAGAAAAAATACATCACACAAACTAACAAGTAGAATAGTCCACAAGTTAAGGTGACAGATTAAGACATCAACACACATCCAACAAGATACATACAAATGAAAATGAAATATTTTATAAGCATGTGCATAAGTTAAATAACATACATCACAAATAAAACAAGACTAGTCCTACGATATTCAAAATATATGCATGAAATCATGACGACTCTGAGTTTTATTAAAAGTGATAGTTCCAATCATACATACAACATTTGAAAAGCCACTTGCACCAATAGTGGTGTTAGTCATCAGTAATTTTTTCCTTTTTATAAATGACTAAGTGCTTATCCTAGATTTCTAGAAACAAAATTCATGAATATTGTGAGTTCTAGAAATCTACTGCCTTCATTATCCTTAGGATCAATTTTTCACTATTTTACTATCATATCATATCATGGTCAACCTATCACTCCCAAAAGACCCATAATAGGATCATGCCACTCATTTTCACTATATTTTTCCACCTCTGACCTTACTACTCTGTTTTGAGTTGCCTAACCTTTCTACTTCCACCTTGGATTGCCATGTAGCCTAACCTTTTCCCCTATTCACCAAGTGCCTCAATCATTGGTGGTTTTAAGCTACCTTTCTAGGCTCTTTAGATAAATAAAAATCAGTAGTTTTGGGTCTGTAATGCATAAAGTCTGTAAAAAACTCTGTTTTACACCTAAAAACCCTAAGTCAAGTTTTCAGCCAAAGGCCAAATCCAAAAGCCTCCCTCTAGGTCATTTAGGGTTTCATAAGTTGTAGGTTTGTTTTGGTATTCTGATATCACTGTTTTACATGTGCCAAGAAGATAAAATTAAATGAAAAGGAGGGTCAACACTTGATTGCCCAAGATAGACCAAAAATCCTTCAAGGAAGGCCTCCTTGGTCAAGCAAAAATTCTGCAAGGGACAGTTTCTCTTGTTGACATTTCTGCAGGAATGATTGAGATGGCCATCAACAGATAATGAGGTAAAGTAAGGGGCTTGTCCCTCATTGGAAGGATACCCACAACAAAGAATAAGAATCATGCCTAAGTTCAAAGAGAATCATGGTTTTTTAGCACTAATTGGCTAAACAATATTGTCAACCAAGAAGCCAATGCAGAAAACCACAAGGACAGAGGTACATCAACAAAACCAAGCATGGATTGAAGATTTGTTGAAACTAGAAATGAAAATGAGAAGCCTCCATGATGACAACAGGAAGATAATTTTAATAGGCTCTTGAAGGTAATTTCTAGGGTTTGCTAAGGTAACCATGTTTCACTGCATCAAAGGGAGGAGAATGAAAAGAGTATCAGTGTGATAGATATCAAGTCTTCAAGAGAATTCAATTGCCCTCAAATGGTCAAAGAAAGAAGGCATAAGGTCAAGCTTCAAAATGGAAAACCAAGATAATCATGAGTCTGCTGTTGAGTAACTAAAATTGTCAAAACTCCAAGAATGAAAAAGGAGACAAAAACATCGTGTCATGGCACCTACAGCAAAACAGAAGTGGCCAAGAGAAGACATAGTGGACATGACTTACCGTATTTTCCAAAATAGAGATATCACTGTCAAAATTAGTGAGAGGGGAAGAAAATTATATTTTCAGATCACCCACAAAAAATCATTTTTTGTATTTTAACTTACCTCCTGCAAAAGAAAAAAGAAATATCAGTGATAAAGTGACAAGATAAAACTCTATACATTAGAAAAAGTGGGTTTATAGTTTTAATTTATTGTTCCAAGGGTATAAAAGCATATCATTTATCACTCAAATCTTATTTTTCATTTGCAAAGGAGAGTGAAAGGTTTTCAAAGAGAGATTTTGGGATTTCTGGAAAAATTCGGGCAGGAAAAACCTGGTGCTACGCTCTTGGAAAACCTTGCTACGCGCATGTGTGTGCATTATTTAGAAAATATAACCCAGTGTTGTGTGCCTATGAAAGGACATTACGCGTTTACAGTGTGCAGAACCAACCTGATTGCTTCGCCCGGTGCTGCGCGCTTGCGCTACCCATTCAATTTTGCACGAGGAATTCCCGTGAGACCCGATTGCTACACCTTCCTGTGCTACGACGTTCAAGCCGACCTGACAGTGCGTGCAGAGGCCTGACTGGCTCGGGCACTACACGCTGGGATGTTCAGGGCCGACCCGATAGCGCGTGTAGAGGCTCAACTGGCCCGAGTGCTACACGCAAGGACATTCAGATCCAACCTGACAGCGCGTGCAGAGGTCCGACTGCTACGCTCCTGCGCTGCGTGTTTATCCAGAAAGCCCTCCATGCCTGTGAAACCCTCCAAATTCCTCCAAAATCTTCAAATTCTCCACTTGGTACCTCATGAAGGTTTTAATAAGAGGTATTTAGATGCCTTGCCCCCTTTAATTCTGTTTAAAAGGTGAAGTTAGAAATAAAATGTAAGAAAAAACCCTAGAGGAAGAGAAAAACCTAGTCTCCATGCTAACAACACTGTTGTTTAAAGGGCACTCATCCATCTACATGCTAAAGGCACACTGAAACTATTTTTCTAAGAAGTTACTCATCTACCAAAACAATATCTCCATTTGCAAAATTAGCCTCCACAATGCCAAGCCTTGACATTACTGTCTCCTCACCTTCCTATTCACCCTCTTCATATCATTTCACAAGAATTTTCAGGGTTTTGATTTCAAGTCAACCGTAAAAGAAAAATTTTCAAGAGAAGGCAGTAGTGACAGCAGTGAGGGACGCCAAAGGCCTAGGGGACAGCAAAGAAAGGGTGGAAGAGTAAACAGGTTTGAACCTTTGAACACCAAGGAGTTGATATCCTCCCCTACAACATCTGCATATTTCCAAGAGGTGGGTTTTTTTTATTTCTGTGAAAGAGTACAAAGAGTCAAAAGTCACCCTGAGTTGACCAGAATTTTTATCCTCAACCTCCATGACCATCAAGTGCATCTAGCTAGGGTAAATTTTGAGCTATCCACCAATACAATTTTTATGGCCACTGGGATACCTTGTATGGGAGAAAAATGGTTCAAGCAGGTGAATTTGGACCTGAGCCATTATCAACCTTTCTTGAAACCAAGATACCAAGCTGATTGCAAAACTATTTTTCTCGTTTCCCATTTATTGGAGAGATATGCCCCCTTAATGAAAATCATCATGAAGTATTTTACATGCGAGGGGAGGTTTTCTAGACTTTATTCCTACCATATAAGACTTCTTATGCACTTCACCAGGGCCAAGCTGCTACATTTTCCCTATTATCTTTATAGAATTATTGACAAGATGTCATACATTGTGCAAAAGAGACCTCCTTCAAAACAAATGCAAAGTCTTTTTCTCCATTCTCTTATCAAGATTATTGTGTTGCATCAATTAGAGCAACAAGGTATCCCATGGGAAGTGTTCATCGCCCATGAATTTTTCACAAACCCACAACCTCCTCATTCGCGTAATCTACCCTCATCATCTCATCCACCTCCCTCCACTCCTCCATCACCCCCCACTGACCATGACTCCTCATCCACACATGAATCTTCTCCCTAAGAGAACCTCCCTCCCTTACCTTCTCCTCAAACATCAAATCAAGAAGAGAATGATGATGAAGAGGAAGAAAATGATGATGAGGAAGAAGAGAAAGAAACAAATGACGATGAACATGAAGAAACAGAAAATGAAGAAGAGGTAGATAATGATGAAGAGGAGGATGGGGATAAAGATAAAGAGACAGAAGCAGATTATGAAGACAAAGGGAATGAGAAAAACATTGAAGAAGAAACAGATAGTGGTGAAGAGGCAGATGAAGATGTTGATAAAGAGGAGGAAGATAGTAGTGATTAAATGAAAAGTGACAAAGAGGCCAGCATTGATAAAGATGATGACAATGAGGAAAGTGCAGAAGCTAAAGGTAGCATGGATAAAAATGAAAACATTGAGGACATTACAGAGGACAACAAAGAGGTTGAGGAAAATGAAGAAACTGATAAAGACACCTCTAACAGTGACCAGACGGAAAATGATAATGGCCATGATAATGATAAAGAGGAAGAAGAAGACAGTGAATAGGGAAGTGACAAAGAGGCCAGCAATGAGGAAGAGAATGAAAATGATAAATATGATGACACTGAGGAAATTGCAGAAGCTAATGCCAGTCATGAAAATAATGAAGAAACCATGGTGATTGATAACCCTAATAATAATGAGAGCAGTGACACTATAAACCAAAAAGATAGTCAAGAGATTAATGATAGCAGTAACACTATGGACCAAAACGAAAGTCAAGAGGTTGATGACAGTGGTGAATATCATGACAGTAATGCTAGCATGGAGGAAAATTCAAGCGACTCTCAAGAGGGCAGCCAAGAACACAATGCAGGAGACATAAATGCAGAGATCATTGATGAAAATAAAGGCAGTCTTGAGATCAGTCATGATTAGGGCATTCTAGTAGACAAATTTGGATTTTTTCCTCTTACATATCAAAAGGGGTCAAGGCTTGTGTTTTCTGCCTCCAAAAGGCAAGGGACCACGCCATCCACCTCAGCTTAGCCACTAGACAAAGGGAAGCAAAAGGAAAAGGAAAAAGAAGAAGATCATGAGGTTGAGAGGGAATTTTAAATCATTCAGGTGGATAGTGATGAGGAGAACGAGGCAAGAATCACAAACTTCCTCCTCCAGGACAGAAATGCACAAATTAAATACCTCCAAGCACATTTGGATATGGCCAAGAGTGTGAATGATGCCTTTGACTTGGAGAACAAGAAGTTAGGAGCACAATTTGCAATATATGAAGCTAGAGCCATCAAGGCCCAGAAATAAGCCCAAAGGGCACAGGTGAAACTAGAAGAATTCATGGGCACTTATGAAGAGAGTGAGGATGAGGAAGGACAATCTATGAGGAGACCTAAAACCATGGGGTTGAAGAAGGCATTGGAAAATCAAAGGGAACAAGAATAAGCTCTAGCAGAACTCCCTTTAGATGAGCTTTTGGCCATGGGGATAGAACAGGATCGAGAGCCTTGGTTGGAGAGAGCCAACATACACTTGGAGGCTAAATTGAAGAAATAAAATTAAGATCTTGACCTCCAAAGAAGGATGACTAAACATTATGCCCAGAGAAACAAAATTGCAAGGGCTAAACTGAAAGAGGCTCAAACCAAGATCCAAGCACTAAAAGAGGAAAAGGGCCAAGCTAACCTTGGAATCTTGGCACAAGCTACTCTACAGGTCTCTCAAAACCCATGAGGCGCACATCCACCAAATTTGGGAGAATTTTGAAATTTTTTTGTTTTTTGCTAATTTTGAGGGCTAAGGGGGTAGCACCCATGGTGCTATGCTTTTTCTCAGAGCATATTCAGGAGGAAAGGATTACATTTTTGGAATCCTCAGCTTGAGTGTAGCATGCTCACAATTTTTCAGGTCAATTGGAGTTGTTTTGGTCCTCCAAAAGGGTAAAAAACACCCTAATTTTCACCTTTCTGCCTGGTTTTCAGGACATGTGCTGCGCCTTTACGAGTCTTGGAATTTTCATGTTTTGAATAGGTTTCAGAGGTCCAATCAGAGAAGCAAGGGTATATCTAGAAAAAATACTCAAATCGATTTCCAACGAGCCCTCACGGAGCCTATTCCGACATCTGGAAGACCTTTAAAACATTGTTGCAAGTTGACCCAATTTTCCTGCTCCAGTGCTACGCCCTTGGCATGGAAATTCATCCTAAAACACAGCGCTACAGCCTTAGCAGAGGAAAAGTCAACAATGTATGCTTGGAAATTTTTAGGAGGCATGGTAGAGCTCAAGTGTCAATTTATTTGCTAAAAATGCCCGAAAAGATATTTTGTTTTAGATATTTTGTGCCTTGGGCCTTGCAAGGTCTCAAGGACATAGTGACATTTCTGATTAGCCAATAGAATTCTAGAGACTCTATTAGGTTTTTCTCCTCCTTGCTTGTTAAAAGAGCATTTAGGATTCTTTGTTAATTTGGGAATTTGATGAGTTTTGAGAGAAATACATGGTTTTTTGAGGTTGAAGAGAAATTTGGTGTTGTGGAGCTTGTGAATGATTTGCTTTGATTGATGATGATGAAATATTTCTTGTAGGATCCCTGAGCTTGGTTAATGGTGATGTTTTTCTAATTTGTTAAAGTTTTCTTGTTTATCATTGTGTTCATTCTTCTATGTTGCAGTAGATCAGAAAAGTATAGGCTAAGAAATTTTTTTTGAGGTACCTTAGTCCTTCCTGTTACTATTGTCTTTATGTTCTCCTCTGCTGGGTTAGTTTAAGGAATTCTTAGCTACTCCTTAGACCTAGCTAAGCTTATTCGTTTCATTAATGGTTTAAGAAATTAGTTTTCAAATATGTTTTATGGTTAGCCATGTTTACTTGATGCTATCTAAATTTTGTTTGTGGAATCTTTCTTTGATGTGTTACTTGCTAGGTTTAGCCAAAGAGGCCATGTTTTGATCATGCCCTTTATCCATACTTGAGAATTTTTCCTCAAAGTTATTTTTAGCTTGATCAAATGATGCTTAGGATTTCCCTCTTCTTTGATTAAAGTTATTTGTCGTCTTATATGTTTTCAAACCTTGAAGGTGAAATCACTAAAGTTAGATAAGTTTTCTTGCTTTCTTTGTTTCACTAAATTGTTCATCTTGAATATCTATTTGTTTAAGTATTTTCATTGAGTTAATGGTTTTCCCTATCTCATGATTATTATCTTTTGCTTATCAGTATTTGAGACCTTCTTGTTTATGGGTATATGACAAAGGATATTTCACTTCCCTTTTCCCTACCTTGATTCACCAACTTAATGTCCATTTCACTTCACACATAACCTTAAAGATCCATTGACCATACTAGATTTGCCCTGTGAAGCACTTTGACTCATTGTTGAGATATCGATGACTTTCATAGGCTCCATAGCCCAATGATTTGATAACCTCTCACTACACCTATCCTACTTGATCATTTTACCCAACCAAAACAAACAAAAAAACCATAAACTTAACAACTAGCCTAAAATCAACCATCTAAAGAAAACAAGTTCACATCCTTTGCATACAATAGAGAGAGCCCTCTCTGAGTCCAGGAAGGCTTGGTCCTAGGACTCCAAAGACTGGTCTTATGTTACCCTATGCATTTGGTCTACCAATCTACTAAATCACGAGACCCTAACAAGTGGAATGTGAAGTCTACAACACCTGCTCCTCCAAAGAAGTATATTCCCTCTATGTTACGAAGAATCCAAGGCTCACACAAAACTTCCAAGATCTTTCTAAGCCTAAGCCTAGCCAAAATCTTGGCTCCCAAAATCTTGTTACAAGAGTTATGAGGATATATTTATAACAAAGAGAGATGACTCTTGGTATGCCCCCTTTGTGACTCTTGGAATCCCCTTATGACTCTTCAACTTATTACATATGACTCTTCACATTCTAACAAGGACACTTGGAATTTAACTTTTACAATAATTACAAATAATATTACATTTTCCACTCGTACCCATATAATAAAAAATAGGGTAGAGACAACAAGACAACCTTACAAGACAAAACACTATGATGTTGGAGTTGGGGTGAACTCAAGCTGGGCAACTTCGACTGTGTGTCTCTCAGTCACATACTAGTGCCAAGCTTGGCACTGTGCGAAGGTCTCCCCAAACTACGAGATAGTGTTAGGTTGGAAGCGAATTCTTGCCTCCATAACATATGGGTACAATGCCTTGGAACCATTTTGAACCTCTTTCTAAATCAAGAGCAACATTTTTTTGATCTGAACCAGTCGACCGATGTAGGTATGCAAATTTTGTCTATTCAGCTCCAAGTCCTCCCAGGTGGCCATCTGCTCTAGTTGTTCCAAGTACTGATAAATCTCCTGTCATAATTTTTGTTTGTGTTTAGTCTCGGTGAGTGTACCAACTGATGGGATCTAGTGGTTTCTCACCATGAAATCCAAAATGTGGTATATCCGTACATATGAGGCATGAATTTTTCCAATGAATGAGGCGAGCTTCTTGTTGTTCTGGATCAACATCCAAAATCTTTCTTTCTCTATCTTTGCCTATGGCTTCATCTTCTTCACTAGTGTAAGAGTTTTTCCTTATATCAAATTGTCCACTCATGCACAACAGTGATGGAAACTTGTACATTCTTAAGGATCTTGGAAAACTCTCTGCTCTATTATTGCAAGTCATGTAAGCCAACAAATTTCTTATGTATGGTTACGAACTCCTCATAAAGGTACCGCATAGTGTCTCCAAGTGTGGATACTTCAACAAGTATCATTTCTCTTATCTCCTCTTAGTAGACTTGTGTGGAATTTTCATTTTGCACTACTGCACAAATTTGTTCATTCTCTTGTCGGATTGCCTATAGATTCTGCACCAATTGCTTGTTCTCGGCCAACAAATATTTAGTGTTATATATCGCTACACCTACGAAGGCCAAGTTGGCATCAAAAGTGGCATTTTGGATTCTTGCTGGTGTCCACCACTATCTCCCTTTCTCTCATAAATGCAGGAGATGCATGATCATCCGAGAAGTGCTTTCTTCGCGCTTGTACATTCTTCTTCTGAAGTTCATCAAATGACAAATTGTACACATTTATCACTGGATCATCATCAAGGGGAACTACCTCCCTTCCTCGCTCAGGGCTGGCTCTATGGATGGAGGTGGTGGAGTCTTAACGGTGACCCGTGGTGCATTGGGCATCAAGACTACATATTCATATCGTGGCTTAGGTCCCAACTCCATATCCACAACTTCAATCAACTGCTCAATCTCATGAGAAAGCTCCTGATCCTGCATCTATTCACTCACCCCTTCTACTATTGGTTGTTCATGTACCTGCTCTTCAACTTCTATGGGTGTCATCTCTTCCACTGTAGCACCTTTCCTTCCTTCTTCTTCCTGCTTTTTTTTCTCCCACTATTCACTTATTCTTAAATCTTGTTCTTCCTTTAGATCTTGTTCTTCTTTCTGCGTTCTCATTTTTTCTTCCTCTAAGATTTTCTTCTCTCTCTTTCTCTACTATGATCTTTGCTTTCTTTGCCTCCTCTTTGATTATATTGTCAAAGCTTCTTATTGAATGATAGTATTCACTTACATCTTCCAGCTGTGTTCCTCCTGTGCACTATCATTAACCTGCCTCTTTCCCTTATCTTGTATGTGGTTGCTTTCTTATGTTGTTATTTCTTGTGGAATTGCTGATGTCTGAGGGAAAAATTGAGAAGTCTCAACCATACTGATCGGCTCACGAGGTTTGGAAGAGTTATAGAAGTTCTTCCGTTGTTTCTCCTCCAGCCACGACTATGCCCTGCTGACCCATTTGTAGCAGATTCATGCACAGTGGTACTTGAAAATTCCCCTCAGATCATACAGATTGAAGTCTTTTGTACCGAATTCAAATTTCACTATGGATTTAGATTTGATATATGCACCTTTGATATTATTAATCTCGTATAATCTGATCTTCAAAGGAAGATTAGAACATGGTTTCTTCTTTTCCCTTTGCAGTGTTGCTGACAACCCTATGGTGATATGTTAAGACACTTCTTGCATGAAAATTCTGTCAGTGGAATATCTTGGCAAAAAATGTGGCAAATTCTGCCCGTCGAACACTCTAATCAATGTACCATCCCATAAGGTGAACCAATCTGCAATATTTGATATCGCCTCCATCACTCTTCATGACATGCAAGGTGGGTCCTCCTGAAAGATAAGCCTCTAAAGTGGGATAATGAAGTGATGAATTATATGCTTCATAACTCCTCTATGGCTACAATCTGAAAGAAGCTTGTAGTAGATACGCATGATAGTTTCACTTGGTGTCTACATCTATTTCATGCCAGGAAACTAATTTTGTGCATAGTGTTATCACTCCAATAATTCCTAGGGTTGTTAATATTTTGTTTTAAAGAATATTAGAGGTAACCACAAACCTGCTTTTAAGCTTAGGATCTAGCATTCCTAATGCTCAGAGAGGGCTCTCTGTTTATGATTTAACTTTGTTGTTTTTAGTTGATTTTAGGCTAGTTATATAATATTGATTGGGCTTTTTGATTTTGGTTTTGCTTTAGTGGGGGAATTAGCATTTAGATACATATGTGTTCATTTTTCCACAATAATGGATTCAACAATGGCTAAATGAAGAATCAAGTTCTAAAATAAGGCCTGTTTATGGAAAGGTAGCTTAGTAAATTCGATCTTTTTAGATGATAAGTGAATGGTTTCAACCCAGATGTGAGAAATATGATTTTCAACCGTGATAACAAGGAATGACATGTGTCAATCAACCAGAAGCACCATACCCTAATTTGGATATTAGGTTGAAAACATGAAAATTAGAATAACAGACATATATGTATTTTTAACAAGTCTAAATAAACTTCAATATATCATTTCTAGATTCAAGACATGCAAGTATGTGAAAAAATTCTAGAAAATAACAAAGAACAATTGAAAGTACTTCTACCCAAGTGCCCAACACATGAATCAGAAGAGATAATGCTTATCGTTCAACTACTCATTGACTGAAAAGGTACAATGAACTGTGCTTTAGATCAATACAACGGTAAAAATGTTTAGCAACTATTAATTCACATCAATATCAATATGAAGTATTTATAAAAACTATTACAAAATATCCTAAAATAACCCATCAGAATTATTCAAGGGTACAACATTTTCATGAAGAAGAGAGACACCTTAGGAGACTAATGTATGGTTGTCCCTATTTTATTTGGATTGTTGTTTGTTTGTTGATATTTTGTTAATTTCTTCTTTTGCTATTGTTTCTAATACTAAAGGTATTTCATGAGTGCTTTTAAACTATTCTTTGACTCTATATTTTCATCTCTCGTTGACTTTAAACTGGCTCTTCACTCTGCTAATCCATCATTTCGATACTTAACTGTTAATACTTTATCATGACTTTTAATTATATGAAATCACATAACTTTTTCCCCAAGTTTTTGCATCTGTAATTTAATATTTATCATTTTCCTGAAAATTTCATCATTGTAATGGTATGGTATTGTTAATGAATAGATGATTTACCCATGTTGTATAGTAGATAAATTTCAAAACTTCTACTAAAGAATTTTTCCAGAAAATTTTCTTTCATGGAGAATTGTTAGTCTGCCTTTCACATTTATTTTTCTATCATAATCCTCATGTTTCATCAACCATTAATATAACCAGCGATTTGGTAGATCTTTCATTTCTGCAGGTGAAGAGTCAAATTTCACCATGAATTCAGTTATCATGTTTTTCCATGTGATGATACGGTTTCGTTGTACTCATTAAGTTTTCTGTTAACTTTTCTACTTAAGATTGTTTTGTTCTCCACATTTATACCATTTTTTTCCATTCCTTTTGTTCTGGAATGAATAGTTCAATGATTTCAATCAGTTTTCTAGTTTTTTTGTTGTATATTTACTTGTCAGTTTGATCAAATATTTTTGTCATGAAATTTGATATATGTCAAATATTATTGAAAATTAATAATATTGGCTTCATGTATGTTGCTTTTTTCTGCAAGTGGTTCTTTCAATGTTAATAATTTTTCTAACTTTTTTATTTTCACCAATCGTTTGACTTTTGAATTTCATTTTAAAACATTTGAACTATATTTTTAAATCTCTAAACTTTTAGTAACTGTTTTTTTAATTTCATTTATTTTTATTGTATATGTATGGACATACGGTGTATTTCTTTAACTATTTTACTCAGTTTCATCACTTAGTGAATAGTTGCCAGTTAGTAGATGATTCATTGGGTTACAGAAATGGTAGTGCTGTAGTACTAGAACTGATGTGGCTACCATGTACGTAGAAGGGAACTCATAAAATCGTAGGGAATAGTAGTGACAGGATTGCTTCCATGTCAATTTTTCTGTGACTAACTTATCCATTCATCATTCCTTTTGGCTTGAGTTGTCAATTGAATGAATAGATTTCATCATTTTATCTTTTTGTCTATATCCTCTAATACTTATTTTGCTTGTGGATGTTGAAGTAGTGAATGAGTTTGCTTTACTTCCACGCAATGTTTTTATTCTTTCTGATGAGTTCTTCACAACTTTGATAGTTTTTGACCATATTCTACCATCAATTCTTCTAACAGATTTATCTATTGTCTTTGCCTAGAGGAAGCTTCTAGTTTTTAACTGTCTCATGATGTTTTCAGAGTATTTTTAGTACTACACTCATGACTTTGTTGGTCATTGCATATATTTGTCACTTTGTTTATGAAATGAGAGTGTATTCATACGATGTAGATCTCTTTAATAACTTCATATGTTGTTTCTTCTTATAATCAGCTGATGACTTTGGATTCTTTCACCGTTAGCCAAGAAGGTCATTCAGATTTTCCGTTTCTAGTTTGCTGCGCACTGCTTCGGTTTGTGTTTCTGTCATGATGGTATAAGAGTCCCTTTTTTGGCTGATCATTCCCAGTTTGATTTTGTACTTATACATGATATCATATTCTTTATTCATTTCTGTTTACTGATGGTATACTCTTTAACACTATGTCATGGTTGATTGAGTGTTAGATGTTGAAGGGTCATGAGTTCCTCTAAACTTCGGAGGTGCATTCTCTTCTTTACTACTTGTATGTATTAACATTTCATAGTTTCAATTGTTCATTTAAGGATTTAATTTGGCTTTTCCATAAACACTAATTGAATTTAGTCTCCCGTAGTGGCTGGGTTGACATCCTCTTTGGCTTTTTATTTGGCACTAGATGGAGTTTGCGTATGGAACTAAGATTAATTGCTTCTCTCCGTTCTTTTCAGCATTCTCCAACCATTTAGACTTGGCTGCATTTCTATTTCTTTGTTTGACTATGGACAAAAAGAGTTAGTTTAAAATTTAACTTTAACTTGCCGATAACCTGGCATCACATCATTTAAACTTTCACTAAACTTGAAACTTCACATACTTTTATTCTAGGTTGACTACCACTTATCAAGCAAATATTGGTAAAGTGACCAATTCCAGCTTTTTGATCTTAACCTGTTTTCAATGATAGAAATTCATCATCGAAGTTTAGGATATTCCGAGAGAGTTCACAGAAAATAACTTCATTAGGAGGTATTTGTAAAGGGCTATATGGAGCAAGAGTTTGGAGCATCCATATACCCTAATCTTAGTGTGTCTCTAGTATAAAATCAAATTTCCTATCCTACCTGTTCGATAACCCCAAGACCTTTTTATCTCTTTACTGGCCTCAGTTGACTGATGTCAGAGTTAGCATGTTAAGTACTGTGATTGACATGAATCAATGGTTGATGCAGGCAAAATCGTAATATCTCCTGACATGAAGTCCAGTAAGACAACTGATCGGGGATTACCCTCAAGAACTACTTTGTTACTAATTGCAACCTTATAGATTGGAAGTATAAAAACATGTGAAATTAAATAATGATGAATACTCAAGACTCTTATCTGGCACTTAGCTATTTTCTCATGAAGAGACCGATAAGTACTCAACAATGTGTTAAATGTGAAGAGGAGGTTGGTTCTGGACAAAAATGACAAAACCGTATTATTGAAGCATCTACAACCTATCTGTGGAATATCAGAATGTGACAACATTGTGATATGTCTTTTTCTTCTCGTAGAAAATTGATGCAACATAGAGTGATTTTCTTCCTCCCAGGTTTCAATCGATGAAGGTGAAGAGCTGGAAGATTTGAAACCTCGGAAAGTCAAGTTTCTGTGTATAACTCAAGAAGGATTTAAATTGACATAGATTCAATGTAATAGGTTGATCTGAAGTATTTGGTTTATGGATTCACAGAATGGCAGCAAAATTTATTTGCCAGCTTTATTAGTTTTCTATTGGTTGTAAGATAGTTAACTTTACAAAGCCTGGTACTTTATGAATTGGAAAGTCTATGGGAGGATATACTGGGTAAATTGGATTCCAAAGGTAGATATCATTAGCTCAGTCCATGAATTTATCATGGTCTACAGGAGCTCAAGGGAGGTTGAAATCGTTAAGTGTATAAATCGATTTTAAGTTCTTTCTTGAGGTGTCTGCATCAATAATAGGAGGTTGTGATTGACTTCATAAATGTGCTCGGGAACCCATGATTTTATTTATTTTTATCAATTAAAATACTTCTTGGCTTTATGAATAATTCAACGCCCTCAGAATACTGCGCCGTGGACGGGTTTGCAGAAAAGGTCAGCGCAAAAATGGCTTATGGTTTGCAAATACTAAACTATCCACTAACTTATTACTTTCTTGAGCTAAGAAAAATGTCTTCATACTTTGTAATAATACTAGAAAATGAAGCTTTTTCTATCACAGAAGACTTGATGTATATATCTTCGCTTCAATGGTATTTATAAGTGCTTCTTCAAATTGACGGTACCTGCTTTAGCATCAAAGGTTTTAATCGTCGATTGGCTTTAAAACGAATACCAACACTGCTGCTTTTAATCAAATCAGTACAATAAAGGTCATTTTGCCAAATTTGAACATAATACTTATGTGAAAGACTATAAAGGATCGCTTCATATTTTTTTAACCAATAGTGGTTAATTTGGGCTAATAATGAATTAAATGACAATCTAAGATTATTGCAATGAGCTGAAAACAATTGGTGGTTTTACTCATGTCGTATAAGGAGTCAGTCTATATACAAGCATCTATGGTGCTTTCCATTTATAGTAGAGTGGGTTGCTAAAAAATTATTTCGCAACTTCTCCGGTGTTAATGGCTCGCATTAAAAGAAGTATAGATTCTGGTTAATGTGGATCCCAGGAATGAAGATCTATTAGGATGACAGAGTGTCGAGGGATGACTCGTAGGACTTGATAGCAAAGCCCGGTGATACTTTATCAATGGGAGGTAAAGGCTGTATATAAAGGGTTAAGCTATAATGATGGCGTTTATAAAGTGGACTCGAGAATTAATATAAACCATATGTTTAAACTATTATGACAATGATGTTACATGGTGTATATATATAAATGGAACTATACATCTATTTTACTGTAAACCATATATAATAAAATAAGGTTGGGGAAATATATGTACATGGGAGTTAGTTACTAAACATGGGGTTAATAAGGTATGCAAATCAGAATTTTAACATAAAGTGATTTTAATATATGGGTTAATGAACATGGAATATTAAAATACATTAGACATGTGTTAAAAATGAGGTCTGGGAGGATTTTTATTGCTGCCAGTTCGATTATATTTAAAACTTAAAACTATGAAAAAGTGAGTTTTTCAGCAATTTTTTAATTGGAAAAAAAGGGAATTAGTAAAGGGGGAGTTACTTTTCATGGAAAATGGGCTTTTAACCAGGGTGGGGTTTTCTAGGAAGGGGAAAGTTAAAGTGATGGAAAGGGGAATATTTTACAAGGGAAAAATGCTTTTTAAGAGTGGCATTAGGTTTTTTACAAAGGGTGCATTTTGGGGATATTAGTGAGATAAATGACCATCTTGATGATTTCCATGCCTTAGAAAACTACTTTCTACCCATATTTCACTCCTAACATTTTTTCTTCATTTATTGTATGTATTGAGCTATTGCACTTTTATTTTTTTCTTTGATAAGAAAACTCTCTAATTTTCTAACCTTATGACTTCAATGGCTCTAGATTAAAACCATTAGAGCTATTATTAATTTTCACCTAATTAATGATCTCATTTATTAAACACTTGGCTAGATCTTTATTCTCTCAACTATCGACATGAAATTTAAAACATGAATGAGTCAAGATTGGTAGTATTCCCATATCACTAGTATAGTCCCTTTATTATTGTTATTTTTAAACTTTATTGTTATTATTGTTCCCTTTTTAACCCCCTGACATATGACAGTTCTCAAATTATTATTGCTAGGTCGGCTAGAATAAGCAGCATCATGGGCTCCACCAGATTATATTATGTTCCCATGGACTCCCATATATAGAAAGGAGGTTTTGTGTATTGTATCATCCAAGAATTGTTCATTTATGTAATGTATTTGAGGTTTCCAAGTGGTTGCATTTTCATGTTGCTGATATTCTTTCTTCATTTTTTGGAGTCACACAATGATTGGCACGAGCTTTGGGATTCTAGGTCAAAAGCTCAAATGTTTAATTGTGAAATTTTTATAATTGTTTTATTGAAGTTTTAAAATATGAATGGTGCTAGTTTTAAATCAGGAAGAGTTTCTAAAAATTTTGGGAGCTATCTTATATATTTTGTATATGATCTCAGGAAATAGTTCTTTTTTCAGTTCCCAAACAAATACCTAGGCAATTTTGCGCTATAAATTTTTTTCTACGAAGTCTTTAATCTGGAAATTCGTATGGCAATGGGTTAAAATCCCGAGGAAAGTCATCAAAAAAATTTCATTCATTCAAGAATGGATATATTCGTAGTTGGGGAAAGTCAGTTCTAATGCCATCTCAAAGAGGTGATTAGGAAAAGTTCAATAATCTCTTCAACCTGATTATACCTAGAAAAGACCAAGTACACATAGCAGTCAGATACTAATTTCAGACAAAGAACAAACATGACACGTGAAAGTCGTACAAGTTCACTCTTAAATTTCCCTGAACTGTATCTATAATTAGGTCATTAGAGATTGGAGCACAAATTTGTCTTGAGAATCCAAATCAGTCAACGTACATTCAAAGGAGAATCACTATTATCAGTTACAATTAAATATAGCAGAGCTTAACTAGATATTACACTAACATTGAGTCTTCAAAAGTGGCAAAGTAAGGTATTTTTTTCCGACTGTATTAGTCTGTTTTGAAGAAACAAGTTAGAATAGACCTGAAGGAATATTGTGAAGAGATACTGTGATGGATTATGAAATGACCAAAAAATAATTCAACACCCATTAACTGGAAAGCTCTACTGCAAGACTCATGAAGACGAAGAATTTGCAAATATGATTCTATCAAAATTACAAGAGCAAGGGTGAATAAATTTTACTCTCGTGAAAGAGCAACAAAAAATGAAATGAAGTTTTGAAGAAAGGTGAAGCCAGCACGGATGAAGTAGAAGTTAAGATGGATGAAAGGGAGTTGCATGAATCTAAGATGGATGATATGGAAGCTAAGATCGCGTAGAAAATGGAAAACATGTAGGCACTTTGTACAAGATGGAAGGTCAGACAGTTGATAAGGGTGAAAAGGTTTCCTAATGTGGTAGCAGAAAAGAAGAACCTCAGTGATGAGAATGTCAAAATACGTTAATTGTGATTTCATAAATCCTAGCTGCCATGGGAAAAGAACCACTGGCATTCCAAAGATGGATATGAGGAAGTTTGATGGGAAAGGATCTCCAGAACATGGATATGATGGAGCAACATTTGATCTTCCACACATGCAAAATATACAAAGGTATGGCATTATAAATTTTTTACTAGAATAAAATATATTTGCTATATCGATGAAGGAGGTCAGAAAAAATCTGTCACTTGTCAATTTTATGATAGAAATGATAGCACATTATGATATAAAAGAGAAACACCTTCTTTAGCCAATTGATAACTTTAAACAAAAGGCTTAGGGGTGGGGCAATATTACTGAGGACTTCCAAAAAAATTGAATATAAGGTAATCGATATTCCAGAGAACATGTGATTTGACTTTATGTACTTAAAGGATAACATCCAACATGGAAGTCTTGTTTTAAACCCGATTCATTGAGAAGGCATTCAGTTAAGAAAAGAAATGTAAAATTATGGCAACAATGTAGGCCTACCACTAATTCTATAAAGAAGGAAGTGTTGTTGGCGCCTAGGATTTTACAACCCAAGGTTGACACCACAACAATTGTTAGAAAAAGAGCAAATGGATTTGCGCAGAAGCAGGATATAAAATAAAGGAGCAGAAAATAAAAGAAATTATTTTACATGTATTGTGAAGAAGAAGAAGAAATAACAAGAAGAGGATACATTAATTAGAAAACCAAATGAGAAGAGGAAGAAAATGAACTGACCTACCATGTAATGGACTAGCAGGAAATTACCACTTCTCGAACTCTCAAGATCGCAGACGCATCAATAACAGTGCATGCAAGGTTGATTGATCTGGGGAGACCCATATACTTATTCATTGTAAGGTGCAGCTGGCGAATTAAATTACTTCATAATTTCAGACTTATCGTGCTATGATATTATGTTTATAAACTCATAAATTGTTCAGTAATGCCATAATATCAATCAGTCCATGGGGAAATATGTATTGACCATTTAATGCTTTCCATTCCCATGGGAGGGGTTTATGTTGTACTAGAGCACAATGGTTACAATTCTTTGGGGATCAGAGCTTTTAATTTTCAAGAAATTTTCTTGGTACCAAGGTGCGTTATAGTTGAATTAAGAGGTATCATAGTAGCTTCTAGTTGTTGAATAAGCTCTAATGTCATGACAAAGTTTAAAGAAAGAACAACTTATATGCACTCTCACAATTATGCTCACCAGAAGTTCCAACACTGCAAATCATCTATTCTTTATCTAACAAGTGATTAATAATCGTCTACAGTGTTTGAAACTCCAAAGGACCCCATCATATTCATGACCATGATCATGCTATCATTGACTCTCAAGAAGTATTCCTCCAAATGACTGGGGTTCGAGATATCCTACGCCCAAAAGAGTGAAATTGAACGAGATTTTCAAGAAGGCGGATATTTTTGGGTATAATCAACTGAATAAAGTCGCTTTCCCGATATCGGGTGGTTAACAAGAAGGATGACTCATAATAATGTCCTGATTATAGAGCTCACAAGTTCACCATTAAAGATAATTGCATTCTGATTGATGAATTATTGGATGAATTACACAGAGCAATTATTTTACCAAGTTGATCTGTTCTATATCACCAATTAGAATGAAGATCACAGATATCCAAAACAAGATTAAACTATGAGGGTCATTATGAATTTTTTGTCAGGCTTTATCACTTCAATTGCATCCTCACATTTCTACATAAAGGATGAATCTCGATTTTCAAACCTTTAGAAAATTAAAGTTATATTTTTTGATATTATATTTTAATTCCACAATAGGTTCGTAAAGGATCAGGTTGAATATGTTGATGGTGTTTGAAACTGATTAATAGAGAGAAATAATATATAAAAATGATTCAAAACGTTTTTTCAGAGCAGAAGAGGTGGAAGAATCAAATACATTGTAGATTTGTGTTAAATGCAGACCTACAAAAATAATTCAGTTCATTAAAGGAATGGAGTCCTACAACCATGTTAACGCGAGATTTCTAAAAGAATATAGTATTATCAAGTTTGTTAAAAATTATATAATATGTAATTCTAACAAATATTTATTGAATAAAGAGATGCCATGGACTTTAAGCACCAGCCTTTGAACATCTAAATAAGTGAATAAAGTTTTAAGGCTTCTGTCTTTAGCTATTACTGCATTTCGTTAAAAACCTTTATTTAGAATACAGATACCTAAATAGGTACTAATCAAATGCTTAAATGGCGTGAAGAAGACCATTGTTTTAAAAGCTCATCAACTGGTGTTGGTGCAGCATTACGTAACTCATTGTGATGAGAAGAAAATACAGCAATACTGCACACCAGCAATGGCAGAACTCATCGTAATGAAGACACTTCAAGGTGAAATCATCATGATAATTAAACACTTTGGAAATGAAGATCATTCAA
Organism: Pinus albicaulis; assembly: GCA_034641835.2. Classification (NCBI taxonomy): domain Eukaryota; kingdom Viridiplantae; phylum Streptophyta; class Pinopsida; order Pinales; family Pinaceae; genus Pinus; species Pinus albicaulis. The sequence continues at coordinate 46,432 of JAXQQM020075941.1, forward strand.
GAAGAGCAGAAAATAATACAAAGATAAGCAGAATTTTCAAAATAATCACAAAGAAAGACACGTTACATGCACTTCAAGAAGAACAGAGGTAAGCATTGTTGAAGTTACTATGAATATCCAACTGTATTTAGAGAACGTACAAGAGATGAATGAAGGAAAAAGATGTATGACACTCCATTCTAAGTTGCAACAAGATCCTAGCAGGACTGATATACTTATTGGAAAATGATTTCTATATACAAAGACTGCTTATCTTCGGTAAGAATTCTAACCAAAGCAAAATATTCTGAATTCGTGCACTTCTCTTAGAGGACACTTTGGGATTTTTAAAAATCATAATTTGGGGCAGAAGAAAGAATCTTTATATATCTTTAAATCAGAAGCTAAAAGTTTAGGACAGAATTTTTGAAGCCTATTGCTGTAATGTTGACAATACACCTTTGACTTTCATAACCTTTTCCAGCCCAAGTCAACGTTGGGAGGAGATTTCAATGGATTTATCATGAAGTCAATTTTAAGTCCAGGAAAGAATGTCATCAGGAAGAAGGATAGACGACAATATATGACTTTGTAAAGATTATCTTCATCCGATGAAATGTAGCACAAAATGGCATATACGCAGGATAGAATTCAAAGTTACATGAAGCCCATAGTTAGTTGGATAAAATAAAGATCCCACGCAATGGAAAATTTTTTGGATTTGTTACTTTTCTTGTTTAAATTAATTTAGTTTTCATAGTTCATTCTTATCATTCAATCACGGCCAACCTGAGATATAAAATAATGTTTGGAAGGATATTCGTTTTCTCATCATAAACAACATTAGCTGGTCAATCGCTACCTTCATTAATGGTATAAAGACTTCCTTCCATATCATAAATAAAACACCCCATTTATGTACTTTTATGCATGATTAATCACCATCCATCACACTATATTTAAGAGAAAATTTGTTGCTCAAGCGGAAGACTAATGAAAGACTTTTCAAAATATTTCTTCAACTCTTAAAGCGATGAATTTGACTTTGGCACAAAATCTAATGAACAACAGTGGTAATTTAAACACCAGAAGGAGAGAAGTTTGATAAAGAGATTACATGCATGCCACAACCATACAAAAACAAGTCTCAGTAAGCTAAGAAGGATAATAATTATCACTAGTATTTTATATCCTTACAAAAGTAAAAGATTATACCATATAAGTACAACTAGAGCTTTTGCTTTTCAGTACATCCCAGCTTTTCTGGTGTTTCATGCTTAAAAGGTTACAGGAAATCTTCCAAGCCTGTACACAAAGGTAAACTCTGATGATAGTTAAAAACGTATTAACTCAAGCAACAGTGGAAACAAGAACTAACAACAGAATTGATCAATTATATTCTACCAAGTGAAGAACTGTCTAATTAAGATTCACATGGGAGGATGAGAATTTTATGCTAAGCACCTTTGTTACCAAGTTATGAGGACAACATTTTTTTTAAATATATATGTTAGGTCTCAGTATCATCATATAGTCCCTACACATGAGTGTAAACTCTTTATTTTTGATGCACAGCCTTGTAACTCTATTTTTAATATGTTTGCCTTGGGTACCATATTATGAATAATGTGATTAATTATGGGGTCACACTAGATTACAGTATTGTATTCTATAATCATATAGAAAGAGGTCAGTAATGTATCATCCAAGAATTTTTCATTTATGTAATGTATTGGAGGTTCCTCTAGCGGTTCATTTGGAAAGTGCTGGATATTCTTTCTTCATTTTTATCGTACACAAATTGGTATTGTTGTTTGACCATCATGATCGTATATTTAAAGAGTTGTAATACACCTTGCTTTAAAAGTGTATAAAATATAGCATGTTAATCAACGTACTTTCAAAATCATATTTACTTCATTAAAATTAATATTTTATATTTTCCTGCTTTACCTTTTTTCACCATGATTTTTGCTTTAATACCCTATTTACATTTTTAATATAGAAAATTAATTTTATAATAAAATATGTAATAATATTAAAAGACTTAACCTAGTCACGTACCTATTAGACCCGCCGTTGTAGAATTTCATAGCGGTTCTAATAAGGTAATAATTTTGGCAATGTTTTAGTCCTTAAGATTGTAGCCTTGAAATCTCTTGATTTCGCTGTTTCAAACCATTTTTCAGCTTTCTTTATTCATACTATGTGATATTTTGTTCTTCAAATTTTAGGCCTTCTTCGCTTCAACTTTTAAGAAAATATCCAATCCAACTTATGCTTGTAATGCTTGTGCATAGTATGCGCAATGCTAATCATATTCATAGTGCTAATTTTTCAACATCCTACCATTTAACAGTCCACCCGGAAGATCCTTCATCTATCTAACTTCTAAAAAATTCATTATACTTTTGAAACTGCAATATAGGACCTTCAAAGAAATCAATTTTATCATAGTTTACCTTTAATTTTTCTTTTATAGAACTCATTTTAGAACTTTATCACTCAGTAAAAATCATCTTCTTTTGTTTTTCGCCTAATATCCTTTTCGATGATTTTATTAGTTGATTTAATAGACTTGTTCTCCGTTTGCTGTAAACAAAAGGGTAAAGAATATATCCTTTTCCTGGATATTGCCTGCTTTATCAGCTTTTTAATTAATTAATTACTATAATTTTGAAGAGACGGAAAACAACGATTCATTCAATATACGATGATGTAGACAAATTAATGGATTATTTGTTACGGTATGTCTTTCCAGCATTAAATCGAACCCGCGTTCGTACTTTTTTGCTGTTTTCAACATTTTTTTGATGACATGAACGCGTCATGATATTTTAAACCATTATTCTTGATAAGACATGGAGTGCCTATGCGCAATGTGGTATTTGTTACAAAAGTCGATCATTTTCTTAGATTTGAGTTAACTAGTTACATTATTAGTACGATTTGTAAATTCAAATCTATATTATAGTTGTTTAAGCAGCAGATTGCATAGAACCAAGGGTTTGTCTAGAAGGAATGGCCTTATCCACTTGGTAAAATAATCACTATTGTCAACCATTTGTTTATCGAGAGGGTGGTGAATTTCATCATCAAGTCAAACTCATTACTAAATGCGCTATACTTTCAGAGATGGTCGAGGGTAAAGGTGAATAGTTTTTCATCTTCAAAGATCCTGCATTTGTGATAGAGGTCATATATTTTCAACATATAGTGATAAATAAGAAAACCAGCCCTTAAGATTTACCGTTTTTTGATTTCAGTGAAAGGTCATACGACCTTCAGACAGAACTTCCAGACAATGCCTTATCTTCAATAAACAATTTAATAAAATGCTACTACGATGATGAAAACAGCATTGCTCATATACAATATTTAATTTCTTTTAATTTAGAATCTATCTTTAGTTCTAGACAAGCCAGGAGGAGCCAGGCTTAGTAAAACAAATATGATATCTTCAGACATACCAAGGTGAATCTAAAAAAGGTTCACCGACTGCGGGGCTCATCTTCTCCAATCATCTAACAAGCAATAAAATTTATACTCAAGGTCACAAATTTATCTATCCATGATTTTGGCTAAACTCTGGCCTTAATGAGTTTAGTAGGCTTTATCAATGTGATATTCCAAAAATAAAGGTAACCATTTGCCCCCACTAATTTTCCAAGTTCATTATGAGTTAGAATTATGTCTCTGATGCTACCAAATTTGGGGATATATGCACAAATGTGGAGAGTACAAAAATACACACTTTGAAATCTTTAATATTTTACCAATGCTAGTAAGTGCTTGTTTCTTCATTGTTGTACTTGAAGTGCTGGTACTTTCAGGATTTGCTAAAAAGCAATGGATTTTTTTCATAACTCAACATTTTTTAAAAAGAAGATCTGTTTAATGGTATGGGCTCAAGTAAATAAAATCAATAAAATATTTTTAGGACTTTGCCGAAAATGTTGCTCCTAGCATTTTGCTGACTGATTCAAAGGATTGTTTATCTTCACTATCCATTTAAGTGCTCAATATTCTTTAATATTATTCAATTTACATAATTAATTTTACAATTGAATGAATTCAAGGAAAATATTTTGATTTTACCCAAGAATGCCAAGAATTTCTGGATGTTTGTGATGACTATGCTAAAAATGCTTCTATTCTAATGATCTATCCTAATCTCTCTTTGAGATTATGTGTCCAGAGTTTACCTTCTTCTAAGTCCAAAGAGTGTCTTTTGGAATCTTCAAAGAAATACCAATTTTCTCGATTATTGTCTAGTAATTGTCTCAAATGATCTAGATGGTTAATGTTTGTTCTTTAGAATATCGTTATATCATCTTGACAAATGACAAGAAAATCGTGTATTTTCTTTGGTAAAATATATGTTCGTAGTTTCTAGAATGCCTCTACATTCAATAATCCAAAAGGTATTTTCAAATATAGAAAGTACCCTGCCAGGAGAAAATGTTAATTTTTTTGGTTGGGTCTTCTGAAGGAACTAAGATTTGATTTATAACGGCATAGAATCCATCAAGCAGCTCTGAAATCCTAGATGATCCTACCACCCTCTCTGTAGTATACTCCATCTGGGGAGGATATTCCTTAGACACTTTGTTTAAGTTCCGAAATCATCAACACAAAGTCTCGATTTCCTTGTTTTCCTTTCTTAGTGAACTAAGTTTAGATCCAACGAATATCCTGATAGGTGAAATGATTTGTGCTCATACATCCTTTACTTCTTTTCAATCATGCACAAGAACTGATTTATTCTCCAAGCTTTTAGTTAAATGGTTTCCCGATCTTCTTGATAGGTATTTTATGTTATATTATATTGCGCTGCAGATCTTGTTGTCTTCATAACTCCATGCAAACACATCTTGAAATTCTTTAAACAAAGTTATGGTTTGAGCTTTTCATCTTCGCTAATGTTTTGGATAATTTAATGAAATAGGTTTTTGTTCTATTCTGCCTGCTACATTCTTCTCGCTTGATCTTAATGGTTCTATTTTTGGTTTTCTTTCATCATTTGAATAAAAAATATCTTCTAATGGGGCTAATCCTTTAGGTGTTATTTTAAGGTTTAAAATATCGAATCTGTTAATTTCTATTTCTTCTATTTAGGTATATAGTTTTCACTTAATTTATTTTCATCATAAATTTAATTGGTTCAATAATATAAATTATTTATGACCTATTACTATCATAGTGTTATCTAATGTACAATCGCATCTATGTTGGCACTTTGAAATTCTCCTTACATTCATAAAGTTGTAGATTTGAGAATCTTGTGAAAAATCACAATATTTCAAAATTGCCTCATATGTATTTAGGTCATGTCTTTAATTTTCCATTGTGATAATTGCATGGCTGAAAAGGAAATTTGCAAAGTATATGAACAACCGTAGAAGTTCAAGATGTTCTATTTCCTTTTAGAATTACAATGTAAGCTGCCAAGACATTCAATCGTATCTAGAGTCAGCTCGTATTGGTTAATCTAACATTATTCACAAGATATTCTCCTTAATTTGTTTTACATCAATTTAGCCTCATGATAGAACTTCTAGTTTCCAAGTTTATAACAATCATAGTAATAAGATTAAAGATTCATACTCTTCCATGTTATTTGTACATTTAAAGTTTAGCTCAAAGGCAATAGACCTTCGTAATAATCATTTTCCATGCTGTAGATCCAAACTCCTCTCCGCTCCTAATATGTTCACTCTAACTACCAAAATTTGTTCCACATTGATTCATGAAAATATTATTGTCAACTTTTACAGCCGTTGAATAATTTGTTTTTTATCGTTAGCAGTTCCACTATAAAGAAAACTATACTTAATGCATAAAAAATATAGTTTAGATTGTTCAACACTATTGACCATGTACTTCTATTAAAGTTTCTCAAAGAATTATTGACCAAATACCTAAATTGGTGGCATGTGACAACTCAACTATAGAGATCCTAATTTTCCCATGAGTTTGTGATAACAATATTCCATACTTTGTAGATATCGTGAAATTATAATATTCATGACAATACCACTGGTATTGTCAATCAAAGTGACACAAGTATTTTTTTATTAGACCAAGACATTTAACTTTGCTAGAATCAAAAGAGAAAAGATCTTATATGGTATGGTTATATCTAGATTTGAAAGTTTGCCAGGATTTTAAGTATTGGTTGTGAGATGCTCTAATTCCAACATATATCATAAAGATTTATCATGAATACTGCTTAACGAGAAAGTGATAGAACACCACCTCTTAGATGTTTCTTTCATTTACCCTAATCAAATAGTAATTCTCGACAATATCATTTAGATTAAAAGTCTTCTCCTTCTTACCATGTTTATGTTTCAACATTTATTTGTATAAATCGCGTTTTTACCAACTTCAGTTAAATCATATTTTTGGTTTGGCGTTCTACTGATGGTTAATGGTATTTGTGTTTTTTCCTAATCGAAAGATTTTTCTTTAAAATTGCGCTGAGTGCTTTTATCTTTATTGTTGGGCCGAACAATTTGATAAATTATAAGCTTCGTATCGCAAGGTTAGTTCAGGTAGAACAATAGCAAAGACTATACTACTATCTTTAACTTTAACATATATGTAGGATTATGTCATTGTCTGGCCGCCCAAATGGCTCCCTTTGTCAGCTCACCTATATTTATCCAAAGGCTACAGAGTTGAATGCTTCTAAGAAAGAAAGAAAATACTAAGACAAAAGAAGATGTGAAGTAATATAGACATTTATTCAATATTAATAAATTCAATAAGAATAAATATATTCATCAAATCAAGATCTTTACACAGAAAATCAAAGTCAATACAGACAAATAGAAAATAAGAAGGTCTTTACTACAGATAGAAGGAGAAACAACTTAAAGACCTGATTGAAGTGATCTCTCCAAAGAAAAGCTCCAAAGCCTCATCACAGATAAATTACAGCCCACAAATCAAACTTCAATACTGAAAATTTCCGCATTTCTACTCAATTCTTCCTTTCAAAACATTTTGGATCAGGCTCAATTTATATATAAACTGAATGTTTTAGCAATCAATGTCTTTTCAAAATAGTATATGTTTCATTCAAGAACAAATGATGATTTTGATTCCAAGCTTCGACATGTGAACCTTTCTAGAAGCAATTGTCATGGAGATTCTAACAATGAATTTTGCTCCATGTGATCACAATGATCTTTGAATGTTTTAAGTACTAGTATATACCTTGCACAATACCCTGATATAAAATGTAATTTACATTCTCAGAGTCTACAACAGTAGCCTTCATATGTTATAAGACCAACCACCATAAACCGTCGATGAGTGGTTGTTTAATTTTAATTTTTGCTTTTGCCCAGAGCATATAGCAACTAAATGATAGGTTGGTATTCTGATCGCCCTGCCCCCAGATGATGCCTGGCTAACTGTGTCATTGCATGGTGCCTAAATTGACCTGAAAGGTCACTGCTCCCTACATGTGAGATCCAAACACAGAACATTTCGAATGAGATGTTTTACACTGTGATGGTTTCTCCTGAAACGAAGTGAGTGTGGCCTGTGACTGCCTTATATGATTACATCATGATATATCTTTCTATTGACTAACATGAGGGTAGGCTCCATAAATAACATACAAAATCTAATAACATGTACACATCTGTAGTTTATTGTTACTTTGGAATGTTGCCTAGATAGTGTATATTGCTCATGGATATAGGCCCATGTTTGAAGGAAAATTTAAAGGTATGTGAATCAGACATATGATACAAGATAAAAATCCTAAAATCACAATGTATGTAATAACAAACTGTGATCCGTGTCTTTATCTCATCACTTAGACTACTGGCACAAGTTCAGCCATGCTAATATATGATTTGTAGAACATGGAAAGACATCGTTGATTACTAGCTACATGGAATGTTACTGAAATGAGAGAAACCACCACTTACCACAGATGGTTCTGTTGGGCAATTAGCAATATTTGTAAGTGTTTTTGAATAGACGATTTGATGTCAACAACCAACAAAATATTTACCAAAATTTTAGTAGGATATTTATTGATAAATGTGGTTTGCTCTCCAGTGTACCTGGACCCATGTTTTATGAATCCGTACTGTTATTGATTTGCTGTTTGACAGAAGTCACTATTGTAAAAAAGGAAAGCATCATTTGGAGACAAAGGTTTGATAAAATTTTTCAGTGGATGACGACTGTAGTGCCTAGCACGCTTAGCATTTGGTATGATGAGTTTAACTGATGACTTTCTCTTGAACACATTTGCCAAGGACTCAGAGGAGTTACATTGGACCCAAACCAAAGTGAAGGCAGCAGATGGAACTAGTAGGTGAATGAACCACCAGCATGATTTACCCAACCCACCAACTGCCACATGTGGAGGCAGGTTAAATGCAACTTAAGAGCTACCATGCCCAAAAAGAAATCCTCTTTTTTCTTACTTTTTCCCAAATTTTCTTCCTGCATTGGTTTTTCTATCCACACTTTGATGTATCATGCTTTCATATATTAACATTTTGATTCAAACTGAATCTTTCATGAATAAAGTATCAATGGATTAATAATTTAACTAGGTTCAGGCTGCATAGAATGAAACTTATCTTCCACAGACCACGTTCTATTAGATTATTTTATGCTGAATCTAGCTTAATGACAACAGATAGTCCAATCCTTTCATATTTATGAGTCCTAAAGAGGAAAGAGAACCCAAAATAATTTTTCAAATTTTATTCCTCGTATCCTAAAAAAATAATATTTAATAAACAATCCTTTGGTCATGTTTAACCAATATATCCCTTTTAAATAATTCATCTCTACCCTAGCATGTTAAACTTATACTCTAGGGAGATATCAATTTTATTTACTTAATGAGTCTTTAAAATGATAAAAGTCTTTAATTTTTCAATATTAAGTGAGTCTGAAAAGAGTTAAAAGAAGACCCCAAAGGAATTATTGTTATTAAAGCTTGAAAAAGAGATAAAAGTTACCTCTAAACTTTTCATTTTTAACAAAGTTAAAAATAAGTAGTGTTGGGCTTAGTATTTTAAGTCTTTTCTTTGAAATAAATCTTGATGACTAATTTGTCTACTCAGCTTGTATTTCCCTGGTTAAACAACATCAAATGGATTAAAATATATACTATGACAAACATAGCCAAAACCATAGTCATAGTAAATAAATTTTAAACAAATAATTTTCAATGACTATATAAAATAGTTTCTAGTTTATTCATTTTTACCATTCCATAGTTACCATTTGTGTATTTAAGCTGAAACCCGATTTTTCCTCTAAACTTATGTTGTTGATTAGCCATTGTTTCATGGGATTTATTTTCAATGCTGTTGAACAAGGTTAGTAGCATGAACTCTTCTTTTCGTATTCATTTATTCCTGTTCCTTGAAATTTTTAGTTTTATGTCTCTTAGGAAATTTTTTTCTCCTTAATTGATAGAAATGACCCTTGAACATTTGGGAAACCCATGTTGCATAGTGGGCATGTTGAAGGCACCCATAGCAAATGATCATGTTTTTCCTTAAATCAGGAATATACAATATTTTAAGTTTCTTTTATTTTCATGATGTGCTCAAATTCTCCATTGAAGCTATGGAAATGAATATATCTAATGGACCTTGCTGATTTTCAAAGTCATCGGATTATAATGACAACACACAGAGAGAAAGAACACATAGAGTGATAGTGATTGCCTGATTATCCCATCACATGAGCCTTAAGAGATTGGGACCACGAGTACTTCAAATTGTCAAGAATGAGGCAGAATAGAACTCCTAGAGTTCTTTAAAACCACCATGCAACCATGACAGAGAATTCTACATAAAAAATCATGTTGTCCTATCAGCTGAGGAATGGTATTTTTCTTTGTTGTGTTTGTTTCAGTATGAGTATTTACTATCATGTTGGTGGTCACTGCTGAGGAGAGAGATAAAGGAGGGATTATAAACAAAAGATGTTATCCGTGGTTAAACCTAGCAGCATGAAAAATAATGTCCTGGGATGCCTATGTATTTGGTTTCGAGAACCATCCTTTAACGTATCGCTAAAATTGTTATGTCACAGACCCATGTAGCGATCGTATCAGACAGGAAGGCGCCAGAGGGCTTGGGAGTTTGGGTGAGTCTTCAACTGGGTTCAAGCTCGTTATCTCCCGTATAAAGGAACAACTGAATAAAACAAAGGAGGAAGGAAGAAAATTTTTAAAGCAGGGTTCGATCCTCATTTTCGCTTAACCATTCCACCTGGGAGTGAACACAACATAAATATTCTGATATTTTTACCATCTCAGATCCCCTATCAGTATAGTAGATGAGAATCATGGGTTTTACAAAAATCAGACCATTGTGTTTCACTGAATTTCGCTTATTCTTCCGGCTAATATTATTTTACCGATGAGTACATATACAGAATCATCGACAGATCCTGCACTAGTATTTTGCGTTTCGGGCAGTAATAGGTAAGAATTACTTTACCATTTTTTTTTTATTTTATAATATAAATTTTTTTTGTTTTACTTCTATTTCGTGATTGGAATCAGCGTTTAAGATGTAATGCAAATATCTACCATGGAACTAATGAGAACTGAGCACGAACATGTTTTAGAAATGTTTATCGTAGGTATTAAATTCTTTAATCTGATAAAATGTGACCTGCTTCTGCCTCATAAATATGATAAATGAATTTATCTTGATTTCATCAAGAGCTTCCATGATTAAATGTATACACAATCGGGGTTCCAGTCACAGACGTTGTTTACATAGGATTATGATTCTATATGTTACCATTTACAATTAATTAGGCTTGCTTGTTGATTTTTTGTATAAATTTTGAGGGTTAGTATGACCAATGTGGCCTTGGGCATGTTCCTAAAAAACTCATAACCACATATCTATATGTTTTCAGTAGCTTTTCTATGTTTACAGTTTCAACTCATTCAATGTTGTGAATATTTTTACCTATATCGCAAATGTCCTCCACTAAAACTTGATTATTAAAGTAATCATTAAAAGAACTAAATTTGGGAAATGCTTATTATTGAACAAAATCAAAATGTCTTTCCGTGTGCTTGAAACCTATGAAACAATTGCAGTTTTATCAACAAGATAAACACTTTAAGTTGAAAACAAAGTCGTGAGTTCAAATTTTACATTATGTGGTTAATACCAACAGAAATGAGCATCTTATAGTGTTCATCAACGTTATACTCAAAGGATATTGTTTGCTTATCTACCACAAACTTCAAAACTCATCAACTTGTCATTTGGAGCCAAAATGTCTACTACGTAGTGATAGATTTCACATTTATGACTAGCACCATCAACATTCAACAAAATGGACCAAGATCTAAGACCACCATAAAAAATGTAAAGCGGATTACTAATGTTAAGAACTCTAAAAAAAAAAAATTAGGATAGAATGCAAATCAACAACATATAACATAATGACAAAATTATCATCACTACAGATTAAGTGATAGGTCACAAATACAACCCATTTTCTAGGTTGTGCTGTGAATCCCAACGAATCGGGGTTCCAACTGTAGCACCCTAGCAAGAACTCTTTGACAATATAGGGGCCACACATACAATTGTCTGACTTCAATGACAGATCACTAATTTAGCGACCAAGTCAGCCTCCGAGTAGATGAATGACATTTTGTTGAATGTGTCTTTGTATACGTTCCTCATGTGCTCATTTATTAAATTGGCTTTTGCCAGACGTGTTTCTCATCAATATGGATGAGAAAGTGGCAGATGTATACTTTTCTTCGAGGCATATGGGTCAAATGGTTGTGAGTTTTACTGATGATATCACATTGACTGTAAGATAGTTTTCCACCATACACCAATTGAAAAGGAGTAAACTACTATTTAATTTATAGTTCCTACACACCCATATACAAGTATGATCAAGTCCCAGCTCTTTGCTGCATCTATCATTCACTAATACTTGTTTATAATTGTAATGTTTCAACTGCCCATTTGATTGTGACACAGTGAGAATTAACATACCTCAACCTTGGTTATTGCATCCACATTCTGAGAAGTTGTTAAAATTTCTCCATGATCTCATAATTAGCTTGCATCTCCCTAAACCGTATAATAAACATATCAAGAAAAAAATGCAACCCCTTGTCTGAAGAAAACGTAGCATCATCGTGCACTATTTACAAAATAGGTTTAACGTGAAAATAATATGTCCATTTTCCTGGATGAATAGGCCATGTTTGGTAAAATAATTTATTTTGTAATATCCAAATGGAGATTAAATATGATGTATTGGTGTCAAGGCTGGGGGGATTTTTATGGATAAAATTCATATGCGCAGATGTTAACTTCTAATCGCGAGACAAACATACTGCAAATAGTTGTCATGTAAACGATATGAGTATCTTCTCTGTGGTAGCATATCCGTATAAGTGTCCACCACGTTGTTCTCATGACAGTGTCCATTAACACTTTTTCGCCCATGAGCAGGTACCCCTTAAAATGGCATTTGACACCATGATTAACAGCAGACGTCGACGATCGTATAATTCCTTTACCACAGAACACGCCACAATGCCGAGCAAGAGGTATTAGGGTCGAAAAGTTTGGATTTGGAGACAATGATGAAATCTCGATGTCTGGCTGACCGTACGCATCCGACCGCAACAGAGACACCACCGGAATAGATGGTTTTACTTAGGTAGGATTAATATAAAGAGGAAGGTCGCAGAGAATTTTCAACAAAACTAAAGACTTCTTTTCGATTGGATTTGATGAATTCTAAAATTCCTGCAAATGTAGTAATCACTTGAATATTTCTGCAATTGGACGTGATAAGATGTAAAGTCGTAATACAATTCGTTCATTTGCTTATATGATATAATGAAAAAGATTGACAGCCAACAAATGCCAAGTAAGTTGCCTACGTACTTAGCATTAATCCTCAAGACGATGAGATTATGACCAAATAATAGACTGATGTTCAATTCCATCTTCTTTCGCTTGGACCAAAACCATATGATGGTCGTTTCATCACGACGACATATAGGAAATAATCATTTACACTTTGAGACAAGACAATGACGCCTTCTGACAATATGGTTCTCGACAACATCAAAAGAAGTTGTGCAACTTTGGTCCTAATGAAGGAACCCCTTTTTCAATAATTGAAAATCCTTTGTTACTTGCGGTAGTTTGAACAACCTTCTCTAGTTAGCTCTTCTCGAAGTTTTTGTAATCAAGTAAGTTTGATGGCAGCATGAAAATCACATTTGGTCAAACCTTCAAAGGTCTATTTGAATTCCTTCTTCGAGACTACTAATCCTAGAAATACTAAAACCAACATAAAACACACATTTATGTGGATTGAGGCATATCTAGAAAATAACAGCCAGAAGAAAATGGTTTTAGATGATCATGACCACCCATCATAACGTTAAAATCAACGATATGGTTGAAAAATGCTTGACACGTTGAAAGTATAATCCATTGTTTCTAAAATAGCGTTTTAAACCAAAAATGCGTTTTATATTAATGTGCCTGTGATGATGAAAGTATCTATATTGGTCATATGGGGCGATATTGATTTGATTTAGCCAAAAATCCATCCATAAACGAAAATATCACATCCAACAATTCCCATAATAATTTGGTCGATAAAGGGATAGATAGTTGTCTTTTGGACAAGCATGATTAAACTCATAATCGATGCACACTCTAATGGTTCCTTTTTCATAACAGTAATAATATTGAAACCCACTCAGCTAGTGAATATAAATGAAACCAACACTTGAAATATTTTCAACTTCTTTTCATATGCTGCTTTTCGGTAATTGACTAAGTCGTTGATTGATCGGCTCGACCATCGACATAATAGCGTTCAACTATACTAGTATTGCAGTTCTATTTCTAAGACCAAGAGAATACATCACAAAATTCACAAAAAAGAGAGTGATATGAATTAATTTCATGGAGAACAAGATATAATCATTTTGAATATTTTCATAATGTTGTAGTTTGGTTGAAATATCGATAGTACCTGCTTTCTTCAATTAATAAGTTTCACCAATCGATGCATTAATTGCAAGAATTCAAAAGAAAGTTTTGATGATGGGTGATAGCCTACTTATATTATTTTCAGACTTTGAAGATGGAATGATGATGATAATATTCGTGGTTCTCCTTCTAACACTGAAGCCCAAAATATTTTTATCTACCAAAATGTTGATAAAATGGACTTGATGGAGGATCAAATCAAGGAATGATCAACCCAAACACCTTGCGTGACACCCATTTCATATTTGCTGCTCGCTTCGTTGATTGATCATATCTAGCCTTCAATAGGTTGGTAAAACATCATCCAACGTAGAAATATCGAAATATCCGCATTTCAAGCGATAAGAGGAAGATCATCTAGTTATTGCCTTGTTACTAATGCCAACATCGTTAAGTAGTGGTAATGTAAAGTGTTCCATAAGAGGGAATCTTCAAGAGTCCTACACCAATGTCGGGATTTCTTAGTCGGGGTAAGGAACAACCAGACAAGCCTATCTACCACGAGGCGGAGGGTGTAATGATAATTGATTAATGACCCAGATTAACTTTAAGTGGAAAGGAAATCATTCTAAAATACAGAAACAATGGTGCGCTATTGCAGGCACCTATGTATTCATAAAATATTATAGTCATGGGTCTGAATAACCTCAACATCAACATTTCACCTGTTTTTTCCCTAATTCAACATGTACATGAGAAGCACACAAGGTTTATATGTTCTTCCATCAAAAGTCTTCAACGTCACATCAACAAATAGAGACATAATGCATACCTAGAGATGCTCCCCATCAATAATAGTGTACAGAATGGACAGATTATTGAGAACATTTGGATGGATAATTCCACCCTCACTGTAGCTGGTACATAGCCCCATGATTAAAGATGACAAGATTAGGAATCACGCAATATTTCACCCCAATTTATTTAATGTTTTTTCTGACATTAATTTTTAGAATACCCTCAATAGCAAAACATAAATGTAGTGAATGAACCAAATCTTTCAAATATATTATAATTTTGAAAAATTTTTATTTTATAGATTTATGCCCATTTATGAATTACTCCCCGTGTTTAATTGTCAATTTTTGGAAATAAAGGAGGGTAATTCTATCTATTTATATGGACTAACAGGCAGAGAAGGATCCCAGTCAGATCATCATTATTTATTCTTATGCTTCCACACCAAAATATTTTATAGTTTTTGTAGACAACATTAAATTTTTGGGAACCAGAGTTGATCCTGTTAAGAGTTATCCAAATTCTGTGTCTGGATTTGAAATGGGTCTCACAACATAGCCGATGTATGAGAAGTCTTTGATGATTTTTGACTTAGCACTTGAGAAAAATCCATAACAAAGTGTTCAATGAGATTATGCATGACAACGAGGTTCGTGGTCTCAACTATTGATCACGATTCTTCCGTGGTTAGAAGTTTGTTTTTTCTTTGATTTCCTTTACTTTCCTGTCATTACTTACCTTTGCAAAGGACACGTATTTCTCACCTGGGTAGAGAAGGATTTATGTAAGAAGGCAGTGTGTGTTTGCAGTTCCAACTGCCGCTCTGCATGAGAGTCCACGAGAGAAATAAATGACTGCAGTATTTGAAATTTTTTTTTCATAGAGATGCGCGATCATGTGTACATCATGTCTAAATACCGGCACGAGTGATAAATTGTTTCTCTCATGGCTACGCCACCTTAGTTACATCCCCCATGAGATGGTAACATACCCACGTGAACCATTCATGAGCCACTAAACAAATGTCTTAACCATTCATTTACGCGATTTACACTCATGAATATGGACCGAAATGTGAGTAGCATTAGTTTGTTTGAAGTTGTCAAGCAGTTCGTTCCAAGCTTTCATATCTGACCTGAATCAAACAACAAAGATGAGGCTAAGGTAGTGAAATTGTTGAAAGAAGTTTCTAGGTAATTCAATGCACCATTTAGTGGCCAGACTGGTAAGTTGTGATTCCCCGAAAAAGACGTAGCTTCAATAATCATCATTCAAGGACTTACAACACCATAAATTATAAGTCATGACAAGGAGTCAACGGCTCCTCCCGTGGTTTCCATTGACCAGAATGTCGAGGGTAAATTGCAGAGTATCACCGGGCCACTAAGAGGCACTTAGATCATTGGTTAACCTATTAAATCGTAATTCCAAGGTTGCAACAAAAAGGAATGGTCATTACGTCAAAGGAGTAGTCAGTGGTAATATGGACTGTATGGGAAATATGGTTTCGAGCACCAACATAGGGGAAATATATTGCCGGTGTAACCTAGCGATAGGGGTTGTTTATATGGAAAAATGCTGAGAGTTCGTTGACCAAAACCTCGGATATGATACTTGTTGAAATAAAGTTTGAGGTATTTATACCGTACGCCAAGGGTTCTATCGACCAAAATTATACCAATTAATATAAGTTGGATCTGTTGATATGTATAACTAGATTGCATTTGTGACACCTTTAGCAACAGTGTACACCAGATTGTAATAACAATTTCATACAAGTTATTGTAACAACCAGTGATTTTGAGTCCGTACCCAACATTTGATGATATTGAGCCAAGAGTCACCTGAGTACATGCATGTGATTTTGATTTCAGAATAAGTGGTATGATGTATTAACAAGTGGTGTAATGGAAGTGGTGTAATGTTGAATTGGTTGGTAACAACAGATAATCATTTGTGGTTGGATAGGCGTAGTACGTCATCGATAACATCTAAAGCCATATTGGTGACCAAAGGTTTCAAAGATAAGTGAGTGATAATAAGATGTAAATATTGTCTTCAATACGATGGGAGACTAGTTGATATGGTACTTGTAATAATTGACTCATAAGGATCAATTTGATATTTCCCTAATGATGGATGTAATGATTAAAGTCATTTCAATACTAATCTATAGGACTACCGCTAAAACACGTAGATGATGACATTTGTGTCTATAAACATGTAGGTGCATTAGAGAAAAGCGATAATGACTAGAATTGCCAATCAGCGCCACCAGGAAAATATGACTTTGATGTAGGCTGGTGAACATCGCATTTAAGTAGCGATGGTAGTGAGCTATTTAATTGAATAGGGTGACCAATCAAAGATGTTGCTTAGACAACAGCTGACTGAAATGTAAAACTCGAAAATTGATGGGAGATTGAATGGAATAAGAAAAACAAAAGTAGATGGAAACAAATCGAAAGATCAACAGTAAACATCTCTGAAATGGGTTTGACTTTAAAGGTGACCAAAGCTGGGGATTTATTCAATCGCAGATTAAACCAGGAAGATGAACCTTCACCGCCGCCCAAAATATATTTCCTGGGGCGGGGAAAACAGACCATGCCGGAGAGCAGAGCTGAAACAGGCTATTAACTTTTTGGGATGATCTGGGGTAGGAATAACCTGCCATTCATTCTCCAGGATCACAACGGTGAAGAGATATTGACTCAGATCATCAGCGATTAGCAAACGCTTCGTCCAGGAGGTATGTCTCGACGAAACGATTGTGACCACAGGTCAGAAAATTCGTTGAACAACAGCGAAATGAACTGGGGATGGTGGAAACAACTTGAGCTAACCCTGGGTTAAAAGATGATGTTTCGCTGGGAGAAGAACGGCATCGATTTATCGGTTTGTCACCAGCCGCGGCGTGAATTTCCTGGCGGATAAAGGTATTGTTAATCTGGCGCAGTCGATGAAGACAGGATTGTTCTTCCACTATCACTAATTTATTCATCCGAAAGAAGAATGAAAAAGAGGCACCTTGCGGCAATGGTCATGAAACCAGAACTTATAATTAATTTCCCGCAGGCGAATTCACGTTACGCGTAATCATCGTTGTGTTCGGTGTACTGTGGGTTTAGGTCAATCAACACCAGGAAGAGATATCACCAAATCATTCCCAACATAACCTGAGCACACCGGAGGTCAGAACCAGATGAATTATCCGCGATAACCACGGCGATAATCTGACGAACATCAGATCGTAACGCCTGTTGATGTACCTGGAAAGGTATTGTGACTAGCTATGATAGGCTTTGCAGGTATCGGGAGTGAGACCACAATTTTAAGGGATTTTATAAGTGAATATATGCTATTTATTAATGTTATTATGTTCAGCCTAGACCTCGCAATACAAAATTAATACTCAAAGAGTTGTTAGCAATGAAAATTTATTTTATGTTGATTCCTGCCTAACAATTTTCCTTTTCAGAGTTTCACCGCGATAGATGCATATGAAATTTCTAAAATGTAATATTTCAATCAGCCCAAGCTAGTAGGAATATTTCCATGTCACTTTGTTTTTATGTTTTTATGAATAAAATGTAAAGGAGGACAACAGAGACTCCTCAAACATGACGAGAATAAATCAATGCCACAATGTGAACAAAGTCACAGTGGCTTACTTAATAAAATCGACTTGTATAAGGAAACCGGCTCAAGCCGTTTGAATGGGTCATACGTGACCAAATCATGAATGTAGTCCAGATAAGTACGATCGAACCTCCTAGTCGGGATCGAAAGGCAATTCTGGTGAGGAGGGCTCTCCAGGTGAAAGACAAAGTCGAATGAAGTTGGTTTAGGTTTGCAAACTAAAAGACTCAAGGAGAGGTTTTTTGACAGTGATTCTATTTTGAGATTGTCTTTTGAGCAACCTGCAAATCTCTTGGCATATTTGAGCTAAGAGAGAGGAGGCCACGTTTAGGGAATTCTCTTCCTTGTCCTGCTTGAGGGTTCTCGATAGAGATTGATGCCGCATCGATCCAATTATCCGGCATTTTGGCCATGTCTTTCACCTCCTCGACAACGTAAATCCCGATTAGGGATTCACTCTTTAGCAGATCTCTGAAAGCAAGTGGAATCACATCTATTTAGATCCGAAGAGTCTCTAACACATATTTTCAAAGGAAGTCATCTAAACCATTAGCAGAGGCACAGAATCGCTTAGAGCTTTAGAATTCCATCTTGGCATGAGGCCAAAGGGTGAGATACTTCACTGTAGTTAGCTTCTGTAAATCCACGTTATTTTGCAGTAGATTTTCGTGGTCCATTTTGTATAAAGCGCTTTTGTGAGGACATCTCCGTGAGTAGTGAATCCTTTCCTTTCACCGAGGTGATCTATGCGATTGACAACCAATCCATGTTCTAGTTTTAATGACTCGATCCATCTCGTGTGACATTTTCTTCGAATTTCTGACTTTCCATCAGAGATCCATGGCGTAGATCCCTATATCTACTGCAGAAGTTCTTCATGTTCCTCGCCGAGATCCCCATAG
Source organism: Pinus albicaulis (assembly GCA_034641835.2). Classification (NCBI taxonomy): domain Eukaryota; kingdom Viridiplantae; phylum Streptophyta; class Pinopsida; order Pinales; family Pinaceae; genus Pinus; species Pinus albicaulis. The sequence goes on from JAXQQM020075941.1 coordinate 65,762, forward strand.
AATGTACTTAGAAGTCATTTTTTGCACATATATCCCACTCGGATCCATATTTTTGTATCACTCGATCTATTATTAGACCTGAAACATAATATAACACTACTTTCATATTCGTAAATTTCACGTTTTCTAGTTCATCCCGCAACTTTCCTCGTGTTATAATGCTAAAGGCTTTTGAGGCATTTCTCCGCGTATACAGCCGTATTTTCTCATGTAAAACTATCGACTCAGTTACTATAAACCATGCCATGACGTATTTCCGTATAAATTTCATCTAACTTTAGAAAATCATGTCTAAGCGAAGCTTCAGTCTAGCTGTGACACTTTAAGCCATGCGAATCAAGGTTTTCTCAGCTTAGTCATGAACGAGAATTTTTTTAACATAGTAAAATGTCCTTTTGTTTGAGCTGAAATTCGGTAGGTAGGTCCCTCTAACCTGAGCTATCATGATCCGAAACCCATCCTCTTCCCTTAATACGTCGATACTTGAATGACACTCATTTTCAGGTCATAAATCCTCACTTTTCCCCACTGATCTGATGAAGGGATTGAACTCCTTTTCGTCGTCGCGATAGTAATTGGTGTATGAGTGTCTCATCATCATATTTTTATGTAGTAATAATCTCTCTTCACTTTTACTGCAGGTCGTTTTACTTTGCTACATCCCCTCATTGGGCATTTTCTCGAAGGTAAACTAGGTGTGGGAGACCTATTGACCCACCTAGTCTCATTTGTTTCAAATTTCCTCACATTGGATTTAGATTGAAGGATGTGTCCGATCTCAAAGGATCCACGAGTTATTTCCTTTTCCAAAGTACATTTTTCTGAAAAATACGCTTTTTTTAGTGCATGATTTATGAGTTATTCCTAAAAAGGAATATTACAAGTCGGTATCAGCAGCTCGATCTCTAGCCTGCACTACGTGAGATCAAATTTTTTAGAGAAAGTGAGAAGAGAAGAAAAAATAATGCAAAGTTGGAGAAGATGAGTTTTTGTCTCATCATTTTTCAAATCCATGAAAAATCCTCCCAAAGATGGACGAGCAATCGTGAAGAGGAAGTACCTTTGCACTTCCTCATCTCTAATAAAGAAGACGATAAAAAGAAGCAAGTAGGAAGATCTCCAAATGGAGGAAAGCAGGAAGATTAGGCTCACGAAGCTTCTTCCCAAATCTATTGCGCAGCATTCAAAGAAGATCCTCAAGAAAATCGTAAGGGAGATGTCCTCAAGAACATCCAAAAGGGTTTGAACCTCGATCAAAATCTGGATCTTCACACATGCAGAGTGTGATCATGGCAAACAATAATAATCGGTGATGTACAGTGCAATATTAAGCTCGCATCTACCCCGAGACAGACATAAGAAGAAGAACAAATGACTAAGAGGAAAATATTAGTGATTTCTTGAAGAATGACGAGTCTCAAGCGAAACTCGTAAATTAGTTCTATTTTTTAGAGCATCGAAAGGCCAAGGTGAAGATAGGTAGTGCGCAGAGATAGATTCACTCTATCAACATTTTCATAGGGTCACCTACATGTAACACCAAATAATGGTGTGAAAGAGTCATGGACACCTTCCTACAAATACCTGCACAAATTCCAACGATAGTCGATTAGCACTGTGCACTTTACATTTGGGAGGTAAAGGCCTATGCTTGGCTGATAATGTGAGCTTTTCTTGCAGAAATGTATTCGTCATTACATAAGTTTCAGCTGAAAGCATTAGTGAAGAGTTTTGATAAGACAGGCCCATGAAAAACATATGGTAAAGTCAGACCAGAGAACTCAAATGAAAAGCAAACGCATAAACGCATGCATCCATTTCGCAAACAGCATGGACAGGTGCCGATTTAAACTTTAAATCAGTGCCTCGCTAGTAGAGGCAAGAATAGCCTCTTCCCACACCTTTGAACGAAAAGAACAAAGATATCTCTTCTTCAAAGTGTGGACCATTCCATTTGGGAGCTGCCCATTTTGTTGTAGAGACGCAGGGAAACAAAACCGTTGAGATCTAGTATTTGACCTAGCACCTCAAGCAGCAGGGAGGAGGGAGCATTTCACCCAACAAGAGGGATTCTCTTGTGGCATGGCAAGAAAATCAAGATCTCATGCATGGAGCTCAAGGCACAATTCACGACTCTACATGTGCCATCGACAGAGAAGGTGGAGAACCATGGAGACACAAAGGAAGATAGGGCAGGAGAGCCCATCTCATTCCTGTCCGTCTGTAGAAGGTTGATTGCACCTAAGCAGGTGATTGGATTGCGCAATGGAAGCATGGAGCGTCCTCTCCATTCACATGCTCAACACCTCTTATTGATGATGGTCCCCACTGCATGGAGAGCATGTGCACCAAGGAGACCACTAGACCAGCAAAGTGAGGATGAGTGCTTCACTCCGTTGAGTGCACACCTCATTGACATCGTGAGGGTGGAGACCTTCCAAGGTCTCTGACAGCAACGCTCAGAGTCCTGGGTAGCCTCAAGAAGGAGAGACAGCTACCGGCAACGTCATCGCAGCCCGCTCTATGGCCAAGCTTCTCGCGTTGTGTAGGAGAAGCATGGAGCATGGTAGCACCTTCCCACCTACACATTTGGCATGGGAGCTCGCCTGGCGCACCTGACCCTTTGGGAAGAGTTAACTTAGTCACCTCCTTTCTCCTTGAGGAGTGGAAGGAGACTCCATCTATCGAGCTTCTCCTTTCAGCATGACAGCAGATATGGTAAGGAAATTGCATGTTTACCTGCTGACTTTACATATTAATTTCCTTAACCATATATGTGCATGACGTTGCTCCACGAAGACCATTCTTACTTTTGAGGCAGCATGGTCTACCTGAGGCCATGATGCAATGCAGAATACCACTCCCTTGGTGGAATTGAACTATTTTGGAGGACATGCCTTCACCATGCATTGCATACATCACTCATTTTCTCCAAATACATGAGGACAATGAAGCAGCAACCGCGGCTGGAAAACCACATCTCATTGTCATTCATCTATCGTTGTGCTATGCTCAAACCGCAGCACGGTAGCATGTGATGGATCATTGCCTAAGCTCACTACGCAAGCATATGTGCAGACAAGAAGACTTTTTCATTATGGCCTGCGTCGGCGATTGATCACATTAATGAACGTGGAGCATGACTCGAGAGAGAGGCGCTATGGGTTGAATGTGTCCTTTGAGAAGAAGATCCCCATACGTGCAGACATGCTCTAATGGGAGCATGGGAGATGATGCTGGCCACCATAGTTTCTTCAGCATTTGTTCTTTCTTGAGGTGAGCCACGTGATTTGGATGGGGTGCCATATGATGATGATGACCTCCTCGTCCACCACATATGAGAAGCTAATGGGCCAGACTTTCGATTCACAATGTAGGAGGAAAGATCCTTGAGGTGATCTCAAACCTTCTGTCTTCGCTACTTGAAGGCCAACTTGTTGCATGCCCAAGATCAGCCTTCACTCTACACTTTCCGCAAGTGGAGAGGTGAGCATGTGTTGTGTAGGCCAAGAGATGCTTACCACTTGCAGATTTTAAGCCCACCTTCTTTGGCCTGAGCTCAAGGTGGAAGGAGGATTTCTCAAGGTGCCTTATCCTCGAGGTAATCTGGATTCTTATGGACGACAGCATGGGTGTGGAGAGCACTGGCACTGGGAGAAATGTTTCTATGCTCTTTCATCACTGTACCTACCTTTAATGAGGCGTTGAGCGACACGACGACTATCACTGGGTACCTTCCATTTTCTCATGACGCACACTTTGCTATCTTCTACGAGACTCGGAGGAAAGTAATTGGATGGATGCCGCACTCATTGCTTATCATTTTCAGCCATGCGGGTCCATGCTGATGAAGCCACAAGAAGAGGGAGGAGAAGTGCTTTGTTCTACCCTACAAAGCTTGCTTGAGGATAAGCAATGTCATTTTGAAGGGGGGACTATACATTCCCAACTAGCCACTGCAGTAGGAGGATTCAATTTGTCACTTCGCTTATGTCCTGCGGAACACAAATGTAAAGGAGGACAAATAAAAACTCCTAAACATGATGTAATAAATCACACGCCCAATGTGAACAAAGTCAAATCAAGGCTCACTGACAAATCCAGCACGTATATGAAATCATAGCTCAAGTCAAGTTGAATGGGTCAACAGACCATAAACCAACCAAATGTGGTCCAGACACAATGAACCTCCTAGTTGATCAACCCGCATGAGGAGGGCCTCCAGTGTGAAAGGGGACAATGAATGAAGGTGGTTTAGGGTTTCTGGAAACCTTTCTAACATTATGTAAGAAAGGGAAAGACTCGAGGAGAGGTTGTTGATGTTGTATTCTAATTTGATATTTCTTGAGCAAACTCTAAACTCTTCGTCGCTAGCAGCATAAGAGAGAGGAATTTCCGCTTTAGGGAAATTTCTCTTTCTCCTTCCTCGAGGGCATCTCGAGGAGATTGTGTCAGCATTGATCCACTATCCGGAATGGCCGAGCTTTCACCTCCCTCGACAGCGTAAACTCGATTAGCTCGCACTCTTTTAGAGCACGTCAAAGTGAACTGGAATCGTGTCCGTTCATAGTCTGAAAGAGATCTGGCTGCATCTTTTCGTTGAAGTCATCTACACCACTCAAGCAGGAGTGAAAGTAATCCTGTTAGAGCTTTTAGAATTCCATGTGTAGCATGAGGCGTAGTGGTGATATAATTCACCTACATAGTTAGCTTTTAGAAACTACATTATTTTGTAGGAAGAGTCATGAGGCGTCGTTTGTTAATAGCTTGGAGTGAGAGATCTCCAGTGAAAGGACTCCTTTCCTTCATCAGGTGATCCATGGATTTGGCCACCCAATCCATGTGAGGATTGTACATATCTGAATCTGCTATGTGTACATATCTCTTCAGAAATTTCCTGAATTTTAATCGTGAGATCCATGGTGTGAGATCTCGTACCTACCCAAAGGTCCTTCATGTTCTCACTGAGATCCCCAAGGGGAATGCACGTAGAAGTCACGTGTGCATACAGATCCCATCTTTGGATCTATATTTAGCTTTACTCAGATAGTATTATACATATGAAACATAGTATAACACTACTTTCAGACTCGTCCACCATGTTTTCTCTCGGTTCATCGCACCACGTGTTATAATGCCGAGTTTTGAGGCACTTTCTTCATGGTATAGAGCCGTATTTTCTCACGTAAAACTATTGGATCATATTATAAACTCTTCACACCACATGTGCTCCTATGTGAACTGATCTAACCCTTTATAAAATCACGTTGCCGATTAGTGCTTTCCATCCAATCCTGACACTGAGCCGTGGGGACTCGTGTGTTTTGCACTTAGCTTGAATGGGAGGACTCTATTGTTGACATAGTAAGCAACGCCTTTTTAATGAGCTGAAATTCGGTAGGTAGGTCCCTCACAACCTAAGATGATCGGATAAAACTCATCCACTTCCTCTTTAGATTTTGAAACGTCAATACTTTGAATACATTCATTTTAGGTCATAAATCCTTCGTACTTTTCCCCACTATCGGATGAAGGGATCGAACATCTTCTTGCTGATGTGTATAATAACGGTTGTGTGAGTGTCTACCAGCATATTTTATGTAATAGCAGTCTATGCAGTTTTCGGCAGGTACGCTGTTGATCTTTTGCCGCAACCTCATCGCATTTCTTCGAAGGTAACTAGGTGTGGGAGATCTCGTTTAACCCACCTAGTCGTATGAGCTTTCAGCTAAAATATTTGGATGTAGATTTGTGCGTCTCGATATGAAAGGATCCAACATTTATTTCCCTGCTCCAAAGTGTACGCTTTCTGAAAATGCGTCGTTGCAAGGATTTATGTAGGTGTTCCTAAAAAGGAATATTACATAAAATGCAAACAAGAATGATAAAGATAAGTTTCTTTCTCACTTTTCAGATTTTTCAGTGAAGAATCTAGATGGCAGGGAAGAGAACAAATAATTTGAGAGAGATCAAATCAGAAAAGAAAAAATCAATGAATCTCAAAAATAAATGCAGATTTCCCAATGTCTCCTTTGTCGCCAAAAGCACAATCCCACATGAAAATTTGCAGGTTTATTTATTTTCGCCCTTTGAATGCTATGAATGTAGAAAAAGAAACTAGGTGCACTAGATCAATAATTCAAATGCTTTTTTACTTTCGAGAAACGAAGAATACAAACAACAATTTCTCTTTGAAGGAAAAACGAGGATTTCAACGACACTTTCCGCTATCAAGGAAATGGATATTTTACGACACTTTCCTATTTCGAAAGGCGAAGATCTTAATGCGGCCATTATACTTTTAAATCGAACCTGTCAATGATAAAGAAAAACTTTTCTAAACAAACATTTGAACAGTATCGTTTTCTACCAAAGGAGAAGAAGCAGATAGAGCTACCAGTCAATTGAGCAACGAAACTTTTCGTGACACAACATCAGATCAAAACTGCGTCCAGTTGTTGCGTAACTCAAATTCGAAGGGAATTTCGTCACTAACAGAGTCGATGCACAGCCCAAGGGAGACAGAAGTTTGCTCCGCAATGCAAAGCTTTAGAAGAGATAGTGCTCTCGCAAAGCACTATGTCTCAGTCTAAGGGCGCGTCGCACAGGTGACAAAGAGAAATATACCGCTTTAACTCATCAGTATTTGCAAATTAAGTTCAGAAAAGCTTTGGCTCTTTACGAGTACCAGAATTTTACCGAGTGGATAAACAAAGCAAATCCTAGGGCTCTAACACTCCAGAACTAAGATTAAATTCTCCCGAGTGGAGTCGCCGGCTTGGTGGGCCGAATTGTAATCTATGGATGAAATTACGGTTTCCCTAGACCTATGGCGAGTCTAGAACAGGTGAAAGACATAATACTATTTCTCCTAACTGAGAATGAGATACACAGAGAGGATTGGAGGCTTACTTGTTCAATCGCTTCCAAATGGCTCCTTCTGCCGCTCCAGCGTCAACTTCAAATTCAAGCGGTTTCTTGAGCCGAATTATCTCGCAAGAAAGAACGACCGAAAACAATGCACATGCAATAGTATAGATATCTATTCAAGCTAGTTTAGCCAACCAAGAAAGCATAGAACCAAATTCATCGACCAAGATCTGCAATTGTGGCAAAATCAAAGTCAATACAGTATGCATGTAGGGAAACATAAGCAGTACTTTATTGATGATAGAAGGAGAGGTTACAACCTAGTGACCGATTTGGAGTGACCTTCCAACGAAAGCGCCCAAGCCTCATCATAGTATAAATCTCTCCAGCTGAATTGTACTCCAGCACCAAAACTCTCAATTGAAAATTTCTCCAAAGATTTCTCTAATACCCAAATTCTTCCTCTTCGCTAAACACTTTAGATTTGTGTTCAACTTTATAGATGAACCGTAGGTGGTTTTGCAATCAATAAATTTCCAAAAATAGGCGAGACATGTGTCCATTCACGTGGATGTCAAATGGACACTGGATCCAAGCTCGACACATGTGAGCGTACTTCTAGCTAGGCACTCTGCCAAGTGGAGATTCCAACAATGAGAATCTTTTCTCCCAATGCGACCAATGTACACCTTTGAATGCTCGTAGAAGTGCTATGCACAGTAGCCTTCTTGCATGGGGATACTCCGCCAAGATATGCAATGCACTGAGGCTCTTTAGAGCCTACGCTGGTGATCTCTAATATGTTACACGATAGGCTTTCCAAACGTGGAAACCTTTGCGTTTCGATGAAAAGTATTGCTCTGACATGTCTTGCTTTCTTATTTGCAGCATATAGCAACCGAAATGATAGGGAATCATAGACTTGATTGTCAATCCCGGAGATGATGCCCGCCAACCGTGCCATTGAGATGTATTTGACCCAGAACAATTATCTAGCGCTGGTTTTTCGGCTTGTCAGGCTCCATTGTGAGCTCAAACTTCTTATCTTAGGACAGCTTTGAGTAGCGTGGCAGTTTTGGAAGCTACTTGTTTTGATGAAAGAGTCGTGCTAGAGATCACCGATTTTTGATCGCAGCGTATGTTTGTAGGATCAACTAAAGTTTTAGTTAAGTCAGTGTTTTATTAGTCGTCAGATTTTTTGAGTATCAACTCGATGTTTTAATAGAGAAAGATTCCACAATCATCAATCTTAGCACTTGGTGCAATTCTTTGGACTAGAATTTTTCCGATTTTGGATCGGATTTTTTTTAGCTGAACTCAGAGTTTTTCCGAGTTTCTCTAGGTATAATTCTGCGTACGACTGGTAGCATGAGTATTTACCTGTTTTCTTAGTTTGATTTTGGGCATATTTTTAGCAGAGTCTCGTTTTTTTCTTACTCCCAAGGTACATATTTCTCGTGAACTTGCATTAATGGCACTCATAACCTCGTTTATAACCAAAAGACTCTCCAGTATTCTAACCATAATTGTAGCAGCATGTACATTTCCGCTCTTGTAGCAACAAAAATCGTGTTATCATCATTTATTCCCATTAATTTGGACTCCGAAGTGTCTTCTATCTTCTTCATTTTAGTGAGAACCTTTCAAACGATAGTTCTCTCGGAAAGGTGGTATTATAGATCAGAGTTGATTTCTCTAGATTTACCAGTAAGTTGGGATTTTTTCTAAAGTTTAGATTTCTTTATTTGGAGGACCTTGTTGTTGATATGATTTTCCATACATTTTCTAATCTCATCCATGCGTCATTTTTTCTCATATGCTAGATCAATGCATTTTGACTATCTCGATGTGGATGGTTCATCCTTTATGGTTACTCTTCTTTCATTTCTCATTCTGATCTCTTTTAGCTATGCAATTTTTCTTCTACACTAATTGCATTGTCTTATGCATGTTGTCAGTAATGTTTCGGTTTCTTCTCTCAATTGGTATGACATATTAGTATCAAAACCATAAGGGAAATCTTTACTAAAGCTAGATCTCGGTGTTTGATGTTTGCCGGAATAGACTATAGATGCTATTGAACCTAGGTGGTTGCAATAGTCCCGACTCGATTCATTAAGAGATCTTCTAATGTTTTCACATTCAAACAATATTTGTAAAAGGGTTCTTCTCTTTTTCTCCGTCTATTCGACCTATACAATAATTATGAAAGGCTTCTAAAGTCAACCAGATACGATTGGTAGGTAAAAGCTTTAAACCATTTCTTTACATCTCCACATCAAATTTTGTGCAAATGCCTCATTTGAACATCAGCTTCATCAATTTCACGCTATTCGAGTTAACTCATTCAATGGTGTTAACATGTTGTTGTGTAGTGTATTGATCAGCTCCGTCAAATTGAAAATAATATTTCTTTGCACCTCGCATGGCAGTGGTAATTAGGTCGAGTCAGCACTCAATGCATATATGGCTGCCATGGCTAAGATTCTAGCTTTGGCTAGGAGGTAAATGTGTGAGAGCTTTGGTGCCGTAGGTTGAGCACTTGCAAAAGAGCTTGTCAGACATAGAAGACGTACCGGGAAATGATGTTGAAGCACCGGAAAATGCTCGCAGTAGTGTTAGAAGGCAGAACTTGAAGTAAGCCTGGAGGATGGAAATGAAACCTCAGGTTGAAGAGGAAGCTTGGGGATGAATGATTCAAATGTAATGAAGTGTAGTGGAAATAATATACTGAGGTGGTACTAACAAAGATGAATGGTACAGACTCTAAATGAATGGTAGAAGGCTTTAGTATACAGTTATAAAGTAGTTAATTCAATCGAATGGCTAAAAATAAGCTTCATCAATATCCTTAATCAAAGTTGAAACTTAAAGCCTCAGGTTTATCAAATGGTTCTCAGGCTTTACGTCGATCTAATCAAGTGAAATAGTTTCCTTCTTAGCTTTCAATAAATGAAATGAAATTAGGATCTATTACACCTATCATAAATTGAAAATTTTCAGATTTAGTTCTGAAACAAAGAGTGTTCAAAAGATAAAATCAAATTCAATGTCTTCACAGTACTTGATAATCGCACTGGGGAGGAATTAGCTTTGATTAATTGATCTAGAACTTTCCTAAAATTTCTTACTATAAATGTTTTTCTTTAAAATTTCGTCGTGATTCATCTACTATTACAAATAGGTTGTGGATCAAAGATGATGATCTTGGTATAGTATATTATTTTTGCAGCGAATCTTTAATTTTCAATGAAAATTATCTAACAACCCTTAAAACAACATTAAGGTGAAAAGATGAGGAAAAGTATTTTCTTTAAGGTTTATTTTTAAAACTTAGGACTGATTCTCCCCGTATGGTCGCCATGCGTATGTTATCACTCCAATAATTTCCTAAGTTTGTTAATACGTTTGTTTTAAATAAATATTAGAGGTAACCAAACCCACTTTTTAAGCTTTAGGATCTCAGCCTCACTAATGCTCGCAGGGCGCGCTCTTTACGATTTAACTTTGTTATTTTGTAGCTGATTTTAGTGCTAGTTATATAAGTACATATTGGTTTTGATTTTGCCTGGTTTGCGATGGAATTACCGATTCGTATGGACGTGTGCATGTTTTCCATTGGGCTAATGAAGTCAATGTATCAAGAAACAAGAGCGTAATAAAGTTCTAAAGGAAATGTTCACCGAGCAAGGTAGCCGAGTAAATTCAGCATCTTTTAGGCTGGCTAATGAAATGTTTTCAATCGGGATGTGAGACAAATTAAGCATTCTTAGATCCAGTAGAACAGAAGGAAATGACATGGGTCAATCGAAACTAGAGAACGAAGAATTCCCTAACTCGATATTAGATGAAAACATGAAAATGAATAACAAGACAAGACAAGAGTGTATTTAAACAAAATTCTCATGAAAATCTCGTGACATAATTTAGATTTAGAAAACATGAAAGTATGTGAAAAACTTCTACAAAATAACATGTATAAAAATTGAAAAGTACTTTGCGAAGTGGCTCACTATCACGTGAATCCCGTAATATAATGCCTTTATTGCTCAATCCATTCTACCCACTGCGAAAAATGTTACAATGAAACCCTTAGTGTTTTAGATCACTATTACAACTATAGAAATGTTTACAATCCACGTATCCACCCGAAATACTTCGAATTATGAAGTATTTATACAAAAACTATTACAAAATATCGTAAAACACGATTCTAGAATTATTCAAGGAAAAATAAATATCTTCATGCACGTAAGGATAGAGACACTCGTGAGACTAACAAGCTAGTTGTCCCTCTTTTCTTTGGATTTGTTTGGTTTTTGCTTGTTGGATATTTTTCTCTGTTGTTGTTGCTTCATGCCGACCGTATTCTTCATGTAGAGTGTCTTTTGTGCTGACACTTTTTCTTAACTCGTTTTTTCATCTCTATTTTGACTTTCAATGTGTCTTTCATTGCTAGCATCCGCTTCGATACTCTTAAACTTGTTACCGCTGCTTTACTATTTTACTTTTCACTTTCAAAGTAACTCACATAACTTTTCCCAAGCTTCTCCCATCCTCGGTAATTTAATGCACTGCATTCTTCTCGTATAAGTTTTCATCTACTTCGCGTACTTTTGCAAAAGTTAGGCTTTGTTAATGAATAGGATGATTTACCTCATGTTGTAGGCAAAAGAGGTTCTCAAAACTCGATAAAGCACTTTTTCCCGTAGTAATTCCTTTCATGGAGGACTTTTTAGCCTATCCCTTTGCCACTTATCTGACATTTTCTTATCATAATCATCATGTTTCGTCAATCTTTCATCGGGAGCAACTCGCGATTTGCAGACCTTTCTTTCGCCTGCGTAACACCCAAATTTCACCATGAATCTAGTTATCGTAAGCTCCATGTTCTCCACACTTGTCTTTCAAGTTGGTACCATTAAGTTTCTCTTGGAAATAACCTTTCTAACTTCAAGGATTGTTTTCTTTACTCGTCACTCATACCAATTTCTTCCAATTCCTCGCTTGATCTGTAATTCAGAAACTTAATGATCTCAATTGCATTTCCTTCTGTCTTTTTACCAAGTTCTTCCTCAACTTTTTTAATGGCTTCAATTTGATGTCTTTTGATCAAATATTTCTTCTCACAATAACTTGGATAGTATGGCCAAATATTATTTGACGCATTCAAGGAATATTGGCCCATAGCTTTCTTTGCTTCTTTGCTTGGCAAAGTGTTCTTTCAATGCTAATTCTTTTTCTAACTTTTTGTACTTTCTCGCACAAACTATCTGTACTTCTCCGGAAGCTTCATTTCGTGCATGATTTGAACCACTCTTTTTCTCATCCCATAGTATTTTTAACTCATTCTTTGGGTCTATTTATTTCATTACTCTATATGGACACATCTTGTATTGCTTTTACGAGCTGCATCTTTGCTTCATCACTAGTGATGAGCTACCATTGTAGATGATCTCTATCGTTGACGTAGGTGCGGTGTTTAGTTATTGGAACTGCTGTGGGCACTAAAGCTACCAAAGTAGAAGGAACTCATTGTAGTAATCAGTAGGAATAGCAAAGTGATAGGGATTTGCTTCCATGCTAGCATTTTTTCTCCCCGCACCAACTTATCCATCTCATTCTTACATCTCTTTCTGCACTGAGAGGACAACCGAATGAGGATGATTCATCATTACCATTCTTTTTGTCCTTCATTCTCTAACACTTTCTTTTTCGTGCGTAGGATGCTCAAAGAGGAAATTTGAGCTTATTTCTTTAATGCAACAATGTCCGCATATCTTTTACTTGATGAGTTCTTCCGCAAATTTGATGTTTTCAGTGATCATTTCCCTACCTCTGCGACCAATTATTCTAATGATTTTATTTTTTTTGTGCCTCGCTTCAGGAGGAGAGCCTTCTCTAGCTTTTAACCCGTCCTCCTCGATGTTTTCTAGAGTATTTTAAGCGTATTTTAGTACACTCATGGCTTTGATGGTCATTATAGAATATACTCATTTCTCCATCTCTGCTTTATAAAATTTATCCTCGGTCTATGTGAGGTAGATATTTGCTTGAACTATATGATGTAATCAACCGATGACTTTGGATTCTTCATCGCATTTCGTCGCAAGAAGGTCATCATCCGCATCTTTCCGGTCTTAGTAGTCAAATCTCGTAAGTAACTTTTCTTGCCATCATGCATGTTTGCTTTCCTGCGATTGGCGTAAGTATCTTTCTTTTTAATGCCTCATTCCCGAGCTTTGCATTTCCTTTCGTACTTTCGCATGATATCCTCGTTCTTTTACCTCGCTAGTGTACTTTGATGAAGACACTTTTACACTATGCCGACGTTTTGAGTTTGATTTGAGTGTTAGATGTTGAAGGTCAGTGTAGCTTCCCTCCTTTGAAACTCGCTATAGTGTTCAATCTCTTCTTGCTAGTGTGTCTCTGTATCACCCATTTCAATAGTTTCCAACTTTGTTTCATTTGGCTGCGTGATTTAATTTGGGCTTCTTCCTTATGACATCAATTTGAATTCTGGTCTCCGTAGTGGTTTGAGTCACATGTGATCCCTCTTCTCTTAGCCTTTTCCGAGTTTCTATCTTTGTGGTTTGGAGTTTGCAAGATGGAACTAGTATCACCTGGCTGGCTTTTGCCTCTTTCAGAGACATTTTCCAACCATTTAGACCAGGTTGGAGTACTTCTCTATTACATGGTGTGGACTCATGGATATGTTAGCTTTAAATTTAACTCTTTAACTTGTCGACACTCCTAAAGGATCATAATTCCATTTAAAAGTTTTCACGAAATTGAAATTTCCGAAGAAAATTTTCTCACTCAGTTTGACCAAACACCTATACTATTGCAACAAAAGCGACCAACTGTCAGTTTTCTTTTATCTTAAACTCGTGTTTTTCTTTCGCCGACGTAAATGCATCACCGTCACCGCAGGCTTTAGGATCTCGCCTCGGTATATTCAAGTGCAAATAACCTCATTGAGGTAGAAATGTAGCTTTATATGGAGGTGAGTTGACACTCCATATACCCTAATCTTAGTGTGGTTCTGCATAAAAACCAGCCTCATGTCCTATTGTGTTCCGATTAACCGCAAGACATTTTTTATCTCTTCTGTCAGACTCTTGCTGAATACTATTGCTTTAGCATGTTGACAATTGGATAACAGCGGAAATCAAATGAAGTTGTTGTAGGTAAAATTTGTGGAATCTTTCCACGATTAAGGAAGTCCATAAGAAAACCGATTTGGAGATTACCCTTAGTGGTCCAAATTTCTTTTTGAAGGCTAACCTGTAAACCTTTCGTGATTGGAATTATAAAAACATGTGAAACAACACTAATGAATACTTGGTGCCTCCTTTCTTCGTGTAATTTAACTAGTTTCTCAAGAATAGAATCGTCGATGAGTACCGAGAAAAGTTAAATTTGAAGGATGGAGGTTGTCCCGAGTTTAAAATGCGACATAAAACCTAGTATTGGAAGCAGACCACAAACTCATCTCGTGATAGTAGCCTTTAGAACGCAAGACAACATTGTGATAATATGCCTTTTTCTTCTAAGAAACTTGAGGCCGTCATAAAGGCGGACTTTTCTTTGGGTTTCAATCGATGAAGTGCGCAGTAGGTTTTTGGAAGATTTGAAACCCCTTGGAAAAGTGACTGAGGCGAGGTATAACTTAGTAAGCATTTCATTGACCAAAGTGCTTCACGTAGCTTTAGCTGTATCTGAAGCATTTGGTTTATGGATTCAACGTAATGGTGAAAACAAAATTCTTTTGTTGTGGCTTGTTAGCGCTCTTTCAATAGGCACATAGTTAACTCATGCCAAAAGCCCTCGACGATTTCTAGGAATTCGAAAATTTTGTGGGGAGGACATACTTTAGGTAAATACATATTCCCAAAGGTAGATATCATCACTCGGTCCGATGACCAGTATATCATGGCTCCAACAAGCTGGAGCTTTCAAGGAGTGTTAAAACCCCAGTGACAAGGTCACCACTTTTGAAGTTTTTGTCTCACAAGGGTATGCATATACATCACATAACAAGAGGTTGCGGATTGAATGTTACAATGTTCCTTTGGGCTTAGCCATGGATTTATTTATTTTTAACAATTAATTACTCTTTTGACTTTAAGGAACATCTCGTGTCAGCATACCTCTAAAAAGGTGATTTCGTGTCTCCAGCAAAGCCTGGGAAGAAAACATGGATTTTTCTATGGCTCATACACATTTTTAAACCAGTTCACTCAACTTATTACTTTTTCGAGCTAAGAAAGGCTCTCTGACACTTTAAGAATACCTAGTAAAATGAAGTCTTTTCTATTTCGCAGTAGAAGGTCTTGGATGCGTGTGGGAGGCTGCGAGGCTTCAATGGTCTCTTATAAGGCTTTCAAACTAGTCTCACTCGGCTTTAGCATCAAAGGTTTGAATTCCGGTTGAATTTGGATGTAACTAGGCTCGACACCGGTTTTCTTTTAATTGGAAATCAGGCTCTTAAAGGCTTATTCTTCTACAAACTTGAACTGAATAATGGTGAAAAGTATCTAGAAAGGACGTCTTTTATTTAACCAGCCAGCATAGGGTCACCATACCCGCACTAAATTCTAAATGAAATCGAGATCGTGCAATAGGTAGAAACACTCTGGGCGCATAACACATCGCTATAAGTCGCATATGGTTTTTGGCCCTGAGGATGCGATGAGCTATGGAGCCGCCACGAAGCAAGGGAGCGTCAAGCTAGTGAACAGCTTATTTTGAAACTCAGTCTAGTGGTGTTACTGGTTAGGAAATGGGGTGTGTGAATCACTCTATTTGGTCGTCAGACGAAGGAAATGAGGATATAACGATGACTGCACAGTGCAAAGCATTTCGACTTGATAGGCGTGCTCGATAATGTTATGCAATGGGACATGTAAAGTGGGTTTGATATATAAATGATTGGGTGTACAATTTGAGCAATGCTTTATGGCAGTGGGATCCAAGAATTACATAAACCATAGGTTTAAACTAGTATGACAAAGTTGATGTTAGCATGGCATATATATGTCATGAACTATGCACATCAAAGTTTTAATAAAAATATATCTTATAATAAAATAAGGGGTTGGGGAAATATATGTACGCGCGAGATTTAATACATATGTTAATTAGGGTATTTAGAGCGTGTTTAATGATAACAATGTGCAGATTTATTTTATAAGGGATAATGAATATGGAACGATAAAATACATACTAGAACAGGTATGTTAAAATGATATCAAGAGAGAGTTTTACGTAGGAGTCATTTATGACTTTAAAACCTTTGAAACTATTAAAAAGTGGTTTTTCATGTTTTACTGGAAAAAGGGTATTAGTAAAGGGGAGTTACTTTTTCAAAGGGAAAATGTATTTTTAACTAGGGAAAAGGGTTTTCTAGGAAGGGGAAAAGTTAAAACGATGGGAAAAGTGAAATATTTTAACAAGGGAAAAATTTCCTTTTAGAGTGGCATTAGGGTTTTTTAGCAAAGGGAAGGGGATTTTGGGGATATTAGTGATATGAAATGACCAACTCGATGGAAGCTTTTCCATGCTCTCGTGAAAAACCACTTCTCGCCCACATATTTTTACTAACATTTTTTCTTTCATTTATTTGGGTGCGTCATGAGTCGTTGGACCTTCTTTTTATTTTCTTTTCGATAATAAAATTATCTAATTCTAAACCCTATTTTTGCTCAAGCTAGACCAATCTCAATCTTCTCCTATAGGTACTCCTCCCATCCCACCCAGCGTTTCGAACCGGTGACCCTATAATCGCACGTAGCACTTAAGAGTGCACCCCATCACCCATTTTCTCTACACCACGTGGGCTTTATCTAATTCTATCCTTTATGACTTCCAATGGGCTCGCATTAAAATCTAATGGCTCGTTATTATTTCTCACTCATAACTCACCGATTTGCCAAGATTAAACAAGTCTTTTAGGCTAGATCTTTATTCTCTAACTAGTCGCGCACGAGCCTAAAAACATGAATGAGTCAAGATTAAGTCAAGCTGACTCATCATGGATCATGTAGCATTTTTGAAAAAGTTGCATTGCACAATCTTATTTTTGCAAAAGTAAAGTACAAAAGTAGCGTCACTGTGAATTTTGCATCGCCTTTCAAGATCTATTTTTATCTCTTTTTCGTGGGGTTCATATTTTATATTCATGATTCTTTTTTCTCTCAGACTCTTTGATTTTTTCTTTAGGACCTACCCTTTTACATTTTTTAATATGAGAAAACACCTATGCTAAGCAGTATGTACAATATTACAAGACCAATCACAGTCAATTGAAAATTATGAATCTCTATTATTATAGGACCCTCAGCAGCCTATACATCTCCATCCAAGTACGTATGTAGACATTGGTTGTTAGAATTCTAGTGCCGCCTCGGAGGACCCTGGGATTTTTCTGCATGGGCTCTTAGCTGATGAGACAAAAGATTCGACTAGTTGGACAAGTTCCCCTTATTCACCACTTGGTCTCAATAAGATATCCCCACCTCTTTGCAGGAAAGGAGTATGTACTTGATTGGATACATATTCGTGCTACGATGGAGCAGCTGGTAGGACTTCCCGAGTGACCTCGTATTGTACATGTGGGTGGGTGCCTTTATAAAATTCGATGGATCCTTCACCCAACGATGATATCTGTGATCTTCATAGTTGTGGGTGGCATAAAACGATCTCCATGATCTTCATCGGTCTCGGGAAGATGACACGATCTTAACAGTGAAACACATGATGCCAAAAATGTAGCAAGCTTTACGACCGCCGGTGTCGTCTCAATGTTTCATAGCTTTTCTCATCAAAGGTGTGACACAACCCAACCGATCGCATCAACACATGAGAAGTGTTGATCCTCGCATGAAACCCTCAGGATAGTCCTCGACTACTTCGATACTCGAGATAAACCCAGCCAGGTCTCTCTAAATCGCGAAGTCCACGTCGTAAAAGCATCTTTAATCTCGTCGCCACGTCAAGCGATCTTTGTTTCTATAAACAGTATTGGAGTGTCTCAGACACATCGTAAAGTTAACCAGAACTTTCTCAACCGCTTCGATCACCGATTTTCTTATTGGCTTTATTTTTTAGGCAGCTCTCCTTTGTGTCATCGTAACAGAGGACTCCTCAGAGAGAAAGTGCTCAAAATGTACCAGTGTACGTAAAAGACAATCATCGCAAAGGCAAACATCAGCTTTTAAGAAAAAGCACTTTCAAGGCATGCAAGCAACACAAATGGGCATAAGGACAGGAAGGGTTGCACAATTTTCAATCTCCGGGAATGGGTTCTGAAATCTCATGAGATCACACCGCACACTATGCATTCTGCAGTAGCTTAGGTTCAAAGCTTGAGGACTAAGACCATGCAGGGCCCAGTCGCCAAAGTGAAGTGAGGCCGAGAGACTCGCAAGTGACACAAAGATCGCGTGGCGAGGATGCATACTAACACTCCGGAAACTACGACAATAACGTGCAATTGGGCTAGCCTAGTACTCAGCACTACACATCTCCATAGGCCAAGGCTCTCGACAAACCACTAGATCGTCAGTGCCCAACCGGGAAAAGTAAAATATGGCTAAGGACGAAAGATATGCCCAAGGGAAATGTGAAGAATTATCAAACATTAGATAAGGCGATGTCTTTGAGTGAAGATATGAATAAGTGTAAATGAAACAAGACAAACTCACAGTAAACCAGTAAACGGGGAAGAAAACCAAATCGTTGAGGAGAGTCACCACAATGGCGATCATCGAAAGGCAAAATGAAGAAACCTGATGCGTACACTGAATGTGAAAGGCAAACGATAACTTGAAACAACGACTTTCTAAAAAGATAAAGAAATTTAAAATGGAGGCATGCATGTAAAGATACAACCAAAAACAACACTCACACAATCCAATAGTGAAAAGAAAGAAGCGAGTTTCAACAAGCCGTTTATACATGTGAAACTCCAAAAAGCGTGCGATGATCGCACCAAGAAGGTTCCTTGATCTCCTCGTGAATTCGAGAGCTCCAATATCAAGTGTGCAAATGAGATATAGGCGTCGTATCATTAAATAGATTTGAAAAAAATTAGGGTATTATGACGCACATGCCAAAAATCAAGCGAAAAATGTGACAGATGTGCGATAAGAAGCCTAAAAATAGTAAAGTGTAAGCTCCTCTTTCGTTTACCAGGCACGTATGATCCCTCAAATTTTAGGGATGTTTTTTTCTTTTCAAATTTTTTTCTTTTGGGAAAAACTTGCTATGCACATCACCAAGAAATATTATGCAATTCGGACTCGGGCAACTTTATCCTATCTCACGCATCGCACGAAAATTTGTGAGCTAAGTGAGAGATTACATAGTGTATGGACCTAGTGTTTTGGTTTCCTACCATGACTTTGCTTGCTTTCGGGCTCAAGGCTCGATCTACTAGTCATGGAATTTGAAATTCCATTTAACTCAAGGCTGCATGCGCTCACGGACAGATAGTTTTTGGAGGCAAAGCCCAAAACTCGATGTGCAAAGACTTTACACAAGAGGTTAGCTTACATATACAGAAAAAAATTCAGACTGAAAGTGAAAAGCAATCAGCAACACAAGCGAGTAGATGCAGGACACAGTTTGAATCAAAGCACTACACACCTTATAGCAGCTAAACAAGACAAGCTCTCGTGAAAAGGAAGGTTAGGCCCCAAAATGCGTGCTACAGCAGCACTTTTAGGTGGGTGGATGTAGCCATTAGACGACCGACAACTACAAGGTAGAGGGACTCCATCTCTCCTCGATTTATCTTGTCTCATGAATATAAACTGGTCTCATCCTTTCTTGAAGCATTTTTCAATTCATTTCATCACCAGCATCTTACTCAATCTTTGATTTTGAGCTAAAGACATGGTCCCAATCGATCCTTTTATCAGCGGACATAAGCCAAGCCAATCCAAACAGACTTTGCTTTTAATCGATGAGGAGTATGATATGCACGAGTAAAAGAATTTTTCAAAGTCTTATTTTTCATCTCAAAGAGTTGATTTGTTGCGAGTAGTGCTTTGGAAAGTACGAGAGTCACTTTAGGAGCACATAATACTTTTTCGCTCTCAGCCGATTCTTCGATGGTACTACAGTGAGTTTCTCTGCTCCACCTCTCTCGCGCAGAAGCCTTTCTCTTCTTTCACTTTAATGTATTTTTTCTCACTTTTTCATTTTTTGCGTTTAAAAGAACTCGTGCATAGGAACTTATTTATTTCCATGAGGAAGAGGGCATCCCGACTACTGAGATGAAAGAGGTCAGTCTTCCTTCGTAGAAGCATATTTATGCGCACCTCCGACATACTAAGCAGTTTCCTCCTCCTTACTATACACTCAACTAGGTCGACAAGGATTAACCGAAAATGATAAAATTGATTAGAGAAGTTAGTACCGCTATAAATCCAAACATCATGATTTCACTCGCTATTTTCCGAGACGAAGATACTTTTCCATCATAGTATCATCAACTTAAAAAGAATGAAAGATTCATGCAAAGAGAGGGAATAAACAAAAATTCGAAGCACTAATAGTAGAAAAACTTCCTCTCTTGGATTTCACCATGTCATGTCAGAAGCCAAACATAGTCTCATGTGAAACTAACTATAACTAAAAACAACCAAAAGGAGAAAGAAGTGGACAAAAACAAATGTACGTAAAGAAAATCATGACCAAACAAAAAGATAAAAGGAAAACACTACTACCTCCTAACCTAATCAAAAGTATAGGCCAACTTACGTGAAGTGATAATTCAAAATGCACCAACAGAAATCAGTTATATTATTTGGGCGAGGGAATGCAAGTCAAGAAATATATGCAATCATAACAACATGAAAAGAAAGATATGACAATGCAAATCAAAAATGTTCGAAGTTTGAATGTACATGCGTAAAATTAAAGGCGAAAGTAAATCGCATGAAAAACATCTCTACTGGGACGAGTCATGGCGCTGTGACACATCATGAGTTGAAGACTTGCAAACAAAAAAATCTCGAAGAACAAAGTGTTGAGAAAACATAAATAAAAGGAATTGAAATCTTCATTTTTCCACAATGTCTCGGCTTACGTATGACTCCTCCAACGGCTCATGTGATACGATTGTGTAGAAACACATGTGGAGGTGATGCAAAAACATCGTAGACTAGTTGATCCTCAATATGTGTGCGATGGAGTGATGAGGATCCTCAAAAAGACTCAACTTGCTTCGATCGCAGGTGGAACTAAACCTCAAGGATACGAGAACCTCGACATAGTGATAAGCTCAAGTTGAGGTTCCTCGCACAACTCGAGGAAAGTTCCAACTCATCAAAAGGTAAATCATCAAATATCGATGTGCTTTTGAAAATTTAACAATAGGAAAATTAGAATCATGAACACCGAATCATCAGGTGAAAAGGTCATCGTAAATCGCGATCTAAAAGTTCAAGATCACGAATAAGAGGTATCCTCACGATCCGCTGGATCATACAACGAGGGGAAGACGGTGAAATGAGAAATTCCACCCTCTACATTTTCGTAGAAAGGAAAGATGAGATTTGCGGAAGATCGTAGCAGAATGAGTTCCATCCTCACCGCATCTACATGGAAAGGTGACAATCGTTGAGTTCCTGGACTATTGGAAGTATTAACATGTGATCAAAAAAATATATTCTCACAAGGTTCAACTCAGAGCATGACAATCGTGGGAAAATGTTAGTGTTTGATGTGGAAAGAGTTGCGATGTGAAGGAAGTCATCCCCCATTGGAAGACTCTGTTCAAAAATGGGCTCGACACATACTCATTGTAAATGATATCATAAGTTGGTGTCACAATTTCCAATTCCATCCAAAAATTTATCCTCATGTTAGCTATCAAGAGAAAAGATTTGAAATATGTGAACACAAAGACTGCACAACTCCGCAGGATCATGGAACCAAAAACGATCTAGATGACGTCGATAACACTCATCAAGCAACCATCGTGCATGCTAATCCAAACTGGAATAGGAATTTTGAGGCAGGTGGGGTGGGAGGATATGGTGGTAAGCATCAATGGATGAATTGTGAATCTTTCCTTCACGTGAAATTACTAAAGTAGAGTTGTTAGATGAAAATCAAACAGAGGATTACTTGGAACAACAACCTTGTCTACTGTCACGCTTTAGAATCTTTGGCAAGTTAGAGGTATGCTCAGTGTAGACGTAAGATATTCTGACCCTGTGCAAGAGGAAGTGACATACGAACAATATATAGAAACATTCCGTACAAGAAATCCCAATCAAATCATCTTCTAGAAATTCAAAACAACTGGTAAATGCGCAACGATTGTGAAAATGATTTAGTGATTCATCGAAAGGGATTTTCGCAATTCTAAAATTTTTCTTTCACGAAATATTTATAATCATAGTCTCCTGTCAAAAGCGTGAAACAATTTTGTGACAAGA
The DNA here is from genome assembly GCA_034641835.2 of Pinus albicaulis. Lineage (NCBI taxonomy): Eukaryota > Viridiplantae > Streptophyta > Pinopsida > Pinales > Pinaceae > Pinus > Pinus albicaulis. The sequence goes on from JAXQQM020075941.1 coordinate 88,087, forward strand.
TGTTCTAAAGAGTGAATGGAGGCATCTTCTCAATGTGTCACACCATTTCCCTGACGTTTGCCTTTGAAACGTGAGAATGAAAACCACAATAGCCAACATCCTCCACAAGCATGCACACGCTGTACAAAATTTAAGAAAACATTCAAGCATGCTCAAGTACCGTTGTTTCACCCTCTACCATAAAATTTAAAATGCCACAAGTCATCATATGATATCTCGCCAACACTTGAAATTTTAGATCTTGGAAAAAAATTTCTTCAGCAGTATGATTTTCTGGACGAAGTCGTGAAAATGACCGCAGAAATTTGAAACAAAGTTCGATAGGGTGCGAAATTGCTCATCCGGCACTCCTTCTGAGCACCAAAATGCTGATAGTACCGCAGACCCCACCAACACTAAGTGTAGGATCTCCTTGATATGGGGCTCGACTCAGACCTCAGCCTCGCTTTGGAGTAGGAGTCCCGAAAGTGAGGGTGTTAATGTGTTGGTTTGCAACAACAGCAGGAGAGTGGTGCATGCGAGTATTTGGTAGAGAACAAGTGTGTGACCCATCAGAGAGTTAATTTACAAGACATAGGAAGGTTCCAACACATGAAAGCAGGAAGTGTGCCTTGGAAGCTTGTAATAGGACATAACTTTGGAAGGAACACATGAGCGAAAATACCTCAGCTATCAAACTAACAAGCAAAATAGTCCACAAGTTGGCAAGGTGACAGATGTAATACATCAACACACATCCAACAATATACATACAAATTCAAACTAGAAGATAGCTCATACATAGAGCATAAGAAAGAAGAACATGCATTGAAAATACAACAAGATAAGTCTTACTATGTCTCAGCGAAGAGCATGCATGAAAGTGTGTCATGCCTGAGTGTTTATTAAAAGTGAGAGTGCAGACATACAACATTTGACAAGCCACTTTGCCCCAGGACATTCGATCGTGAAGTCGACAACACATTCTCCTCTTAAAGTAAGTTATAATCCCTCTACGCTTGGCCAAAGAATCCAAGTGCCTCACAAAAACACTCCCAAGCTCTTCTCTAAGCCTAACCCTAGCCAAAATATCGCCCGAAAATCCCGTTACGAAGAGTTATGAGGATACATTTATAGCAAAGTGACTCTTGGCATGCCCACTCATAGACTCTTTGGACTCCCCTCATGAATATCCAACTTATTACATATGACTCTTCACATTCCACAATAACACTCGACTTTTACTTTTAAAATAATTACAAAACAATATTGCATTTTCCACTCGCACCCACATAAGAAAAAATAGGGCAAATACAACTTGATAGGTTACGTAGACAAAATATTATGATGCTGGAGTTGGGGTGAACTCAAGCTCGGGCAACCATGGCCAGGTCTCTGTACTACATAATGGTTCCAAGATTGGTACCGTGGAACACCTGTGAAAGGAAAACGATAAATTGAAACAACACTTCTACAAACTAAACAGTTAAAACACCAACATGCATGGCAACAGAAACGAAGCAAAACAAAATCCCACACAAACCAAAATGTGAAAAAAATGACAAATAGAAAAAGCGTGAATGAGCGAGGAAATGGAACTCACTCCGGAAAAGCGGCGAGGAATCACACCGAAGGTTCCTTGGATCTTCTCGTGAATTCTAGAGCTTCCAAGACTAAGCATGAAAAATAGCTGTAGGGGATTCGATTGAAATAGATTTTGAGAAAATTAGGGTTTATGAAGTGCATTCCAAAAATCAAGGAAAAAATGACACATGGCGACAGCGCTCCAAAAATAGCAAGTGTGCTTTCCTTCACAGTTACTAAAAACAGATCCATAAATTTTAGGGATGCTTTTTTACTTTTTCAAGTCTTTAAAACTTTGCCATGCACACCACCAGGAAATATTGAGACAAATTCGGGAATTGGTGTGCAACTTTCTGACTTAGTGCCCTCGCATGCTTTCTAAACTCGATGAGAGATTACGCAAAGCTTTCCGGGAATCGCTGTTGGGACTCCCGTCATGACCGGCACATTTTTGGAGCTCAAGTGTTGACTACCACATATGATTGCACACTTTCGCCCACCGTCGTTTTCTCGCCCTCATGGATTTTTCCATTTTATGTAGGCAAGCCCACTCAAGCAGTGAGACTTGCATAAGAGGCTGGCTTGTGACTTATAAAAATCTCGACTTGGGTGAAAATGAAATGAACAAGCGAAGCACAAATGAAGGATAAAACATGAATCAAAGCAGGAATATCCTCTGATAGAAATGTCAAGACAAGCCCCCGTGAAAAGAAGCTTAGGCTCCAAAAATCTACGAAAGGCAAAATTTCTGGGAGGGTGATCTGCAGCCGCTGGCAACATGTTCTCAATTATTTTTCCAATGGCAAAGAGTCCCAGTCTTTCGATGGGTGGACAAACCAATTTTTTCGTCACATAATAGTCTTAATTGGGAGCGCACACTCTATAGGTTGTGGATGAGGTTGAGATTGTGGGGAAGGTGCTTTAGGGAATTTTAAAGCCACTTTACATGGATCTAACTGCTACATGTTCTAAACCCATCACCTTCACCAGACTATAAGTCGATATCTATATTTAATATTATTTATAAGGTCATCGCAAAGGTCCTATCTAACAAAAAGCTGATAAATATCTCTCTCTACATGTTTATCTCCTAAAAATTTTTAGATTTCTTTCGTGCCACCCGACTCATGATGCCATTGTGGCTCGTAAGAGCCTCGCACTACACTAAGACTAAAAAAACTCCAATTTCTCCTCGATCCTTAAAAATGGACTCGGCCAAAGCATTACGAACAGAGTGACTGGAGCTTCCTTAGGCTCCTCCTCCTCCATAGCTGGTCTAGATATAAAAGGTCACACCTTGATCATGTGCATAACATCTCGCAAACTTCGTTGTTCTACGTTAATGCACCGATCTCAATTTTATACTTTGTTCCAGCAGGGCTTGAGGAAAAAGGGTGTCCCTCATCTCCCCTTTTTATTCCTCCTTATCATAGATGTCCGTAAGTTGACGATCAACAAGGATACAAGAGATGGACTTATCAATGTCAAGGTGTCCAAGTCTATTTATCTAACACACCCCTCTTATTCATGGATGATGTTTTTAATTTCTGGCGAATCACGCTGCATCTAAATGGTTTCATTTTCACTTCATTTTTCTCCTCGCAACTAGTATGCAAGCTAGCCTCCATAAATCCTCCTTCCTTTAGAATAATACTCTAGCATCCATGCTTGCATTAGCTTTATCGTCTCTATCCTTCCATACAGGATGGTCCCTATTGAACATGGTATCTCCTAACCGGCCACCATCCTCAACCAAACTTTACACCAGTGTGGAAGACCAGCCTTAGCTTATGAGTTACACTGAATGTGCAAAATCAGCTAACCGCTATGGTTGCTCTCTCCTGCATGTTAGATGGGATGACTCTGTGTTAAGTGATATATCATAGTACAACACTACTAGTGTATACGGCTAACCCTCTCCAATAGCTTTCCTAAATCTTACCATAAGGGCTATTTTTTCATCGCATGTTCAACCTTTCTGCATGCGTAAAAACAATAGTGTTGAATCATTTGGCTGCACGAGACATGCTCTTTTTGAACCCAAAAGCTTTGGGGGTCGCTTTCAAAAAATATCTATTGGTTTAGTCAAGCCCTTGCTAAGAAGAGACTTCTAGAGGGCCACTCACAGCTGTGCATTTGGATTTGCATTATATTTGGATAAATAACCCCATAACATGCATGTTTCAAAGTGAACAGGTCTTATAACTGCAATATAAATATTCTATCCGTCTCCTGCTTTACACTCTGGAGGGTCCTCGCAGAGAATTTTCTTTGGATTTTTAAAATGGATTTTCCGGAAGGTGGTGTACTGGTTAACAAGTTATTCTCTGAAGGATCCTTTTATTGGGGGCAACTCTTTCTATCATTTGTCTTCATATCTCATCTCTTGCCTCAGTGAGTAGGGAGTGTAGGCCGTGTCATGACCTCTTTTCCTAACTCTTTGAAGGAGTTACCCATGCTCTTTGATATTCCGACCCCGCCTTATAGGGATCCACGTTGCATAGAGTATGATGATTATTTTGTTAAAAATATTGCATCTAGTGGTATATTCTTAAAAAACAAGCAGGATTACAATCATGTGGAGCTAGAAAACCCCAAATGCTAAGTCTCACCTGGGTAATCAGCTTTATGACTTTGATCTCATCTTTCCTTGCCTCATCCCAAGGACACATGATGAGCACAGGAAGACAAGATTTTTCTATTATGTACCACTCAAAAATCGATTCTTTTGTTTGGCTGGTCCATGGAAAATTGCATCCTCACTTGGGACAAGCTATTACATAGTTTATTGGTATGAATATATTTTAGTTAATGCTTCGAGTGACCCGTAATCCTGTTGATCATCTATTTTTCCAATGTGCCTACTTCGTATCTTATAGAATGAAGTCTCTGCATCCCTTAACATTCTGGATAATGGTCCTATAACTTCCCTTGAGTCTTGTCTTTCACGTGGGATGATAAGATGCATAACTACAAATATTTACCTGTCTCTTAAATTTTGTATTAGGAAGGCGCACAAACTCGCTTTTAAGGACGGTCTATCAATATTCCTCGTATCCTTTCTCGCATCATCAATCAAGGATTATTTGAGAGACAAAAGCCCAAGTTGGGTTGATCTTTCTTTATCTCTGGCGATTCCTCTCTTATCATGTTGGTCTCTTTCGATGGAGCCTCCTAGGATGGTCTATGCAACATGTGGGTCTCATTTACTTCTTCAAGGGGATCTTTCCTATCATATTTGGATGATCCTGGACTAGTCTCCAATACCAAGGCTCGAAATCATAGTTTTGATGGGATTTTGTTTTTTTCTTCTCACATTAATATTAACTTCCTCGTAGGTCAATGGTGATTCCAAAATGCATCATGCTGATTAGGATATCAGTGATATTCGTGTACTAAATTTGGTCCACTAGAAGGACAAAATTAACATTTTGAAGGAAAATTCTTGTTTTCCCTCTCTTTTCAACACATACATAGGGAATGGAACCTCCAAGTCGGACTTTCTTTCTAGGAAGGCTCTCAATGAGGAAGAGGGCTTCTTTATATTTTTTCACAGGAAGATAGGGAAATTCTATTTACTATGTCGTGGGAAAATCCACATCTCCACCGGTCAACAACCGCCACTAGTAGTATTTCATGCTACCGAGTAGTTAATTTTAGCGGGCATTTCATTTTCATCAATTTTGTCAGAATCAATTCCAAGACTATGGGGGCTACCAATTTTTCCATCATCATACTAGAAACTCTTTCTCTTTGTGTCTTCCGCTAAAATGATGGACCTGAAAGAATGTTGTCTTGTCGTTCGTCTAATTACACCTCCTTTTTGCGATAACAAGATGTGATGTTATTTTAATTGGACTCTGCATGTAAATCCTCTATGTCTATGTTTTCAGTCCGCACACCTGCTGTGTGCATAATCATAAAAAAGTAATGTTTTGGCATTTTGTAACCAACATGTAATCTCATTTTTTAATAATAGAAAAGGACAAAATTTCTCCTTTGGAAAAATGGCAAAGATAGCTACAAATGACATTTAACTTGTCACACTCACAGGTTAAACATGTCATGCACAGCACATATATATTCATTCTCCAAAGAAGAAAACACCAATGAAAGGGTGATTTGAGGGGACACCCTTTCACTTTACATGCATAGAAAGAGAAGGGCGAAGATAAGAAAATAGTATTCATCGTCGTCAATTTTTGATTCTACCTCTGGTAAGGGCATGTAGGCTCATTCATGAGCAATGTAATTGTGTTTTAATTCCATTGCAAAGATAAAGTTATTTCGCCTTTTGGTCGTCGCTATTGAAGCTCACGATAGTTATAGATTGGAGCCTAAGTGTTGAGGCTAGAGATCGAAACACCAACACAATGATTAAGAGAGGCTTCTTAGTGAGCATGCAAAGTGGGTCCAAGAGAGTGCAATGCAACCGCGTGATCTGGTTTGTGTATTTTTCTGCTAGGACCATTATTCTAAAACTAAGACCCCAACCAAGTTCCTCGTATTTAATTTATTAATGAATAACTGACTCATTAGTGAAGAAATATGTTTGTGTGTGTGACTGAGATTGGACTAATTTTGTTTCTGCTAAATATTTCCGGTTAGGAACTTAGTCTTGTATTCGGTTTTCGCTCAATAAACCGTTGGAGACCAACACCCAAAGGATGGGTTCGGGAAATTGTGACATAAAATTAGGTGAAACAAAGAGCAACAAAATTTGTAGAGTAGTAAAGAAATAAATCTTAGTAAAAGGGTGTTAAAGAGACGAAAGTAAGAATGGTTAGGCACAGATTTTTACTATATATCTTAAGTATTTTGAGCTTTATATTGTTTTAGCTTTTGTTTTTTTATATGGTGATAGGAAAACCACATGAGTGTGAGAGGAGTAGCTTTGTATGGTTTAGGGAGTAATTGAGATCTTCATGGACATGCTTGCTAGATACTTTTTTGAACTTGTCCCTTTACATTATGCTTATATCCTAGCTCTGTTGGATATGGAGAGTTTCACTTGGTATGTTGGAGTTTGTTTTCTCATATAAAATTATAAAACAAACTCGTTAACTCAATAAAAATTAGTGAAATATTTTTCTTATTCACATCATGTGTAGAATTATTATTGAGAGAGAATTTCTATCCCAAGCATAAAAGGACCAGTAGAAAAACAAAAAAATAGAAATGGTTTAGTGCTTTCTTAGATTAAAGTGTACTCATATAAGAGTTGTAAAAAGGTGACAAAAGTAGAATGCAACTTCTAATTCCATGTGTGATAAATGATCACAAGACAAGAACACCAGGTGTAGGTAATGAAGGTCCCAAGAACCTCACTTAAACAAGGCCCATATGTAAACAAAATATTGGGCCACACATTCACCTCTTCAATGACCCTCGCCATTGCGATCCTAAATGATCCCCTTTTCTTTCTAAAGCGTGCACAAAAGAGAACGTGAGGGATTAATATTGGAAAACTATATATTATTATTATTACTATGCATTGAATTTTAAGTTCACTAGCTGCCGTACACCAAATTGGTGTATGAGAACCCCTTGCTTTGTGTGACATCATTAATGGCCTTTATGGAGACAAATACTTCAATGTCACACCTAATTCATGCAAAGGGTAAACACAATGGCTGCAGTGGGGGTTTCCACTCAAGTGTAAAATCCTAATCTCCTCGTTGTTTTCCTTAGATTGTGAATGGATCGACACCATTGATAGTAAAGGATATCCAGTGTAATCATGTTTGATCTAAGTGATAGATAGTGGCACTACATTTAATTATAAATCTAATTATTATTTTTGAAATGTGATAGAAACTAATGAAATCAATAGTTAAATTGGATGCAGTAGTTAAAGAAATTCTGTATATTCATGAAATCTACCATTAAGAGAGACATGATATACTAAACAATGACAATTCTACAAATCTAAGATAGACCACATAGAAGAAACCAATGGTAATAACTCTATGTTTTTATAACACCAAGTTAGGATTCATCTCAATTATGGACCTAGCTATGAGTCAAGAGGGATCAAATTTCTTCATGGCCAAACTTCTTTAGAGTGTAAAATACAATGTGTTATTTTTTCATCGTTAAATTATATTTTTTGAATGATATATATAGTAGTATATAGGGCCAAATATAGGTTTTAACCATAGAAACTTAATAATGGTATATATATATATTAAAATAATTATATGTACGTATACATAATTAAGCCATTAAAACAATTTAGATAACATGTATAAGTTTATACGTGCAAATTAAAATAATTTTCTTTATTATAATATATTTTTAGGTATATGTCAATTAATTTGTATTAAAATATTTTATTGATAACCCTACATTGAATTGAATATTTTTTTATATACAATAGTAAAATATTTTATTTTAACAATATTTTTGTATATCATGATATATATGATGTTGATATTGACATAATCTAAATAATTTATTTAAATCGTTGTTGAAATATTTTTAAAGAGTATAAGATTTAAATATTTTTATCGCATTTTTTTACTTTTAATTACTTTATAGTATATTCATTTTTTTAATTATAGCTGACTACTTATTTTTCTATTTAGAATATAGATTTTATTTTTATTTTTTATTTTAAAAAGATAACAAACAAACTTACACATCTCATACTAGTTTGTAGAATGAGCCTCTCCACTCCATAAAAAGAATATCTTCATATTAAACTATAGAATAAGCCACTTAAGCTACTTAATTGAATAAAAATATATCCTTATAATGATAACACACTTTAAAATATTTTAAAAATCTATAAAAATTATATTAAACCAAAGTTAACTATTTGATTTTTAATTTATATTCATCAAATTACAAATATTCCGATCAGCCAACTAAAGGTCACTCTCGGGTGGGTGAATTAATGTTGTTCCGAACGATTGAGTTGGTATTGTTAACGAAAAAAATGTGCATACTCCAACTAAATTTTGCAACTTGACTTGACTTGAAGTTGACTTGTTCAATCTTGCTGAATAGCTCGAGGGGCCTCATCTACGTTAACGTTGACTTCGGTGAGAAGGCATTTCCATCGAGAACTAAAGCCACAACCACATACTAATTAGTGTGTGAGTTGTAGATTAGGAAATATTTTGGACATTAAATGAATATGAATGAAGTGAAGAATTGACTTGATTTATAGTGTTAGATTTTCAAAAAATTTTAAGTGATTTATAGATGAATTGGTTTTTCTTAGCATTTTTTTTGGTTAATTTAAATAAAATTTCGCAAATATTTTTAAAATTTTTGAATTGCAAATTGTTTAATTTGTAAAAATTTGAGTGTCTTTTAGCTTTTTTTAGGTGCAGAATCTATTTATGCATTCAAAAATGTATTTTAAAAGCAACAAAAAAATCACAACCTTGCTTGAGATTTTATAGTTAGATTTTGGTGAAAAGACCATTTCTTATATAAGTTAAACTAGCCCATAAAAATAACTCAAATAAAATAATCTATCCATAATGAATTCATATGTAGTTGGGCCCAATAGCAAAAAGTAAAACACATGGAAAGTTAACTGTATGAGAGCAATAAAGTTATCAACTAGCACAACATATAAATTAAATGACAAGTAAACATATGCATCAATCTATCATAATCATCAAACCACTTATTTCATGATACATCCATGATAAACATCAAAACACTTATTTTATGATACATTTCACATTATTTAAAATTTTTATTTATTTATTTATTTATTTTTAATTTATTTTATTTTTTAATTATAAAAATCAATTAAATGTGAAGTAAATACTTGTATTGTCTTCATAAAAAAATATTACATATGATAGTAGAGAAGTTTTGAGAGGGACTGTTCGCTAGAAAAATCGACCATGTCCAAAAATTTAATCTTTTTGTAAAGAGGGCAAGATAAAATATTGTTGAGAGAGGAAAGGTTCAAAATACATATTCAATAAACTAGGCCTTGAGGAAACCGAAGAAATAGCATAAACTTAAAAACTAAAACCATAACATGAAAATATCAATTAAGAGGAATGGTATGAATCTATGGCCTCTATCGAGATAGATACTTGTTGTTGCCCAAAGAGTAGCTAAAACATGGAGGAACGCATATGTGCTTTTAAAATGTGCTCCATGTGACAATCCATAATAGGTTTTGATGTCAGCAAGTGGTCCAAGGAGATGACAATATTCTATCAACTCATGCCTGTCTAATAATGCTTTTTCCAAGTAGATACTTCATGTGCTAGTAAATTTCCACCATATACATATGTTGGTTGTACCAACCAAGCATGTGTGTTGCATTAGGAATGTTAATTTTTCGCAACTAGGTTCAAATTCCACCTTGGAAATCTCATATGATATAGATTATGATTGCATTGAATTCCTCTTTTCGAGAGGACCAAAATTGACCTAGAGATCACCTCATTTGGACAAGAAGAAGTTGGCTTTGAATTTATGAACCTAGTCATGTACATTGGATTATGTCACTACACACATATATAATTGGATGGTCACTCCTCAACATCAAATGGACCCTCATGGAGTCCTCATAAATATAAGAGACCTCAAGCTCATTTGAACATCATCATCAAACATCTTCTTCTATATTTTTCTATTGTTTAGCTCGCACAAGTTTGTGAGAGGAAGCTTAGTCGTGGCTCAAGTTTCTACTGAAGGTTCGCACGGATTAGGTTTTTTGTTTTTCGGTAGACACATAAAACATGGAAGATCCAACCACGCGTCGCACACACAAGGCTGCCTCGGGGAGCGACTAGGCATCATAGTCACTTGCATAACATCTCGCAAGGAGTGATTGGTGACTCTTGAGCCGCTTCCGGGCCACAATCACACACACGTAGTGCCTCGGGGGAGCGACTAGGAATCATAGTCACTCAGATAACATCCGACGGGGAGCGACCGAGGTTTGAATGCGGCAGTCACAATCACACACTCGTAGTACCTTAGGGAGTGATTGGGAGTCAAATCCGCTCACTCGTACAGTGCCTTAGGGGAGCAAATCGGGAAGTCATAGTTGCTTACGAGTATCTTTCATGAGTGTGCACCACGCTTCCGAGCTAGGTTTGACAATTGAACACAAATGTTCCAAAAGGTCGGAAGGTTTCTCTCTATTGTACAGGTGATCTGAAGTCTATTTCGATTTGTATTAGGTAATTCTTTCGTCGAATAAGTATGTATTGTGAATCATTATACTTCTCGCTGAAACTTTTTATGATAATCTAATAAGAAGAAGATTTGAAATGGTTTTCCCATTAGTGGGCTTTTTTCCTTGGCTTCGACCAATCTGTGTCTCTTGTAGTTTTCTTATTATCTCCTTTTTGTCATTGCATATATTGTTCTATCTCTAGTGACTCGCTTATGATTAGGAACTTTGTTAATAATTGGATGCATTTCTAAATGAATATTTGAATTGGATTGAAATGAATTGAAAAAACATAGTATAATACGAAAAATTAACATGGTATCAGAGACTAAGCAAGACAATCCAGTAGGAGATAAGCATGAAGTCATCTTCATGGAAAGTTGAAGGAGCTTATCTAGTCAAAGTCAAGATGTATTCTTCACTCAAGGAGCATGAGAAGTTGGGTGACTCATCTAACTTTGTTGCATGGAAAGTTAAGTTGGAGATTATGGCATAGACAATAATGATGTTTTGGAGTACATCTAGGAAGAATGCTCAAGCCTCTAGAAAATTCTTTCCGATTCCCTAAAAAATAGGTAAAAGAAAGGCAGAGTCTAAAGAAAATAAAATTATAGTTGATGCTTTACAAGATCATTTACTTGCATATGTTGGGGATTTAATGAAGTCAAAATACATGTATGATAATATAGATGACATGTATGAAATCAAAAATTTGAATGATATCATCTCTTTGAAAGATCAACTCAAAGTATGACACGCAAGATGAACAAAGGAGAATTTGTACAATCCGATATGATGTATGATATCCCCTATGAGAGATTAATTGCGAGAGAGTTTGAGAATCCGTGCCTACACGTAGATTCATTGTTAATTATGACTCTTGAGGCCTCCCTCCTATTTTTTAAACCTTCATTACTACTATAAGAAACGATAATATACTTCCGTCATTTGATGAAATTGTTGGAAAAAGCTTACACGAAAGAATCAAGGATGCTAGCAAGAGGAAGAATTCAAAAACATGAAGAGGGAGGACCCACTCCATATATCACTCATGAAAAAAATAATAAGGAAAAGGAGGTCCATCAAGAAAGCCTCCTCCTTAAAATAAAATAAGGAATGATAAAACATCATCTCATATTCAATGCTATAATTGTCAAAAGAAGGGTCTATCACTGAGATTGTCTCCAGAGAAGAGAAAAGGACCATGTCACAACATTGAAGCAAAAACATCAAATACAATAATCAGTAGTAAAGACAACTGGAGAAATGACTGTGATAGAAGATATGAAAGAAGGAGAAGTTATGCCTCAAGCGACCATGAAGAAGATCATCATCTTCAGTAGTCAAAATTTCCCTAGTATGAAAGCATGTTGTACATAAATCAATACATTCTTATTTCTACCCTTACTAGTTCTTATCCTCCCTGGATTCTTAGGATAGTTGGTTGGTTGGATAGTGGGGCCACTCATCATTTCTATGGATATAGAAAGTTATCTCTAATCTTGTGGAGAGGGAGACTAAGATGAAGATTATTCTTGGAGACAACTCCACTCATCCCGTGAAAGGTTTTGGGTCCTGTCAAATTTCATTTGAATTATGGGGAATAAATTTTGTTGCATGGTATTATGTATGTGTCGGGATTAATGAAAAATTTGGTATCTATATCCACTTTGGAAGATAAATGCATGAGGGTTTCCTTCATCAAGGGAAAATTTCGACTTGGTTTGTTGCTTCACCTATGAGGATGCATTCACATTAGGATCAATATTTGAAGGACTCTATAGAGTCACTTGAATACCACTTATAACATTGATTCTTAATACTAATCATATAAGCAAGTTGTGGCACCAAATATTGGCTCATCTACATTATGACGCTCTTCAAATTGAGAAATGTTTGTCTCGGTATTCTTGATGTTCAAGCCCAACATGATGGAGTATGTCCAAAGTTGTGTGAGTGTAAAGAAGACAAGGGTACCAGTACCTTAGTAGAACATGAAAAATGAAATCCTCCATCTCATTCATTCTTATATATGTGATCCGATGCCCTAGGCATTCTATTGGTGGTCACTTTATACTACATCACATTCATTAATTACTTTCGTCAAGAAAGACCTATATATATTGCTTTGAAAGCACAAATATTAATACCGTGAAATGTTCAAGGAATTCAAAGCTTTGATAAAAATATAAAACAGGAATATAATCAAATTATTCAAAGTTCGACAATGGTGGGGAATACATGTCAAATGAGTTCATAGCATTTTCCAAGAATGAAGGAACCGATAAGGAAACAATTGCGCCATATACACTGAACAAAATGAATTAGCGGAAAGGAAGAACAGTGTCTATATTAGAAGTTACCCTTACATGCTCCATGATCAAAATGTGCCAAAGTTCCTTTAGGGATAAGCAACACATGATGTTGTAAAAGTTCAAAACAAGGTGCCTCATCAAGCATTGGAAAACAAATACCTCCAAAGAAGTGATTTTACGGTGAAAAATACCAACATTAACCATCTTTGTATCTTTGGGTGCCCCGTATATTTCCATGTGTCGAAGGAAAAAAGGAACAATTTTGAAGCTACTGTGGAAGAAAAGGTACATTTTTTGGGTAATGTTAAAATTCTAAAGCATTGTTTATGGTGTTGGACCCGCCAAAATTCGGTGATATCCCCGATATGAACTCCCAATTAGACCTCACATTGTTTGGAGTAGGAATCCTCAGCAGTAAGGTGCTAATGATATGCCTTGGTTGCGAATATGCATAGATTGATGTATGATGTTTTTGGGTGAGAACAAAGTGTGTGACCGTGCGTAAATTCAATTTCGTTGTATGAAGGTTCCAACACATGAAGAGAAAAGGGAAGGGATCCCTTAGTAGCTCTTTAATAGTACACAACTTGAAAGGAACATACGAGCATAATAAATCCCAAGATAATATGTGAAATAGTTGACAAGTTATTCATGATGAACTAATACAATAGCACACATACAAAAAGATTTATACCAATGCAAATGAAGTAGTTCATAAGCATAAGCATAAGATAAATAACATACATTGAAAATACAATAACAATAGTCCTACTATATCCGCAACATATGCATGAAAGTGTGTCAGCCATCGAGTTTTATTAAAAGTTAAAGTTCCAATCATACATACACCATTTGAAGAATCACTATCCCCAATAGTGGAAAGTGAAGTTAACAAAACCTACCGCTCCTCCAAAGAATCATACTCGCTCTATGCTACTGAGAAGCCAAGGCTCTCACAAAACTCCCAAGATCTTTCTAAGCCTAAGCCTAGACAATAGCTTGGCTCCAAAAGCCCTTTATATGAGTTATGAGGATATATTTATAACAAAGGGGGTGACCGACTACCCCTTTGTGACTCTTTCAGTTCCCCTCGTGACTCTTCAAATTCTTTTGCAAAATGACTCATTACATTACATCATGACTTCTTTACATTCCAATATTGACACTTGGAATTTCACTTTACACACAATTAAAAAAATAATATTACATTTTATGCTCATACCCATATAAGAAAAAATAGGGTAGAGACAACTTGATAGCCTAACAAGACAAAACAATATGATGGTTGAGTTTGGGGAAAATATAGCTCAACAACTTCCACTTGATGCTTCTACCACATATTGGTTCCAAGCTGCAGTACTGTGATGACATCCCCAAACTACGTGATGGTGTCCGACTAGAAGAAAACTCTAGCCTCCATATCATACGAGTACAATGATTTGGAGCCATTTTTAACTTCCCTCTCAAGTAGGAGAAACATTGTTCTAATCTGGACAAGACCACCGATGTAGTTCGCACTAATCGTTTTTTAGCTCCAAATCCTCCTTGGTGGAAATTTGTCATAGTTTCTCCAAGTATTCTTTGATCTCCCTACCTAACCTAGTATCCGTGTTTGGCTTTCGGTGAGCAATCCAATTGATGTGATCCTATGTTCTTTCACCAAGAAATCCAACTATTATATAACCATACATATGAGGCCCCGAATACTTCCAATGGATGAGGTGATTGTCTTGTTGTTCCGAATCAAAATTCGAACTCTTGCTTTCTCAAGCTTTGCACTTATGGCTTCATTTTATTTGGCAGGTCAAGCGGTGCCCTCTCGTATCACATTTCTATTCATGCACAAGTGGCGATGGCAACTCGTACATTCTTAAGAGTTTTCTAATGAAGCCTTTTTCTATGTTGTTGCAAGCCATGCAAGTGGAAAACTTTCTTATGTATGGTTATAAGCTCCTCATATATGTCTTTCATTGTCTCTCTAAGTGTTGATACTTCACCAAGTATCGTTTTTCTCATTTCCTCCAAGTAGACATGTGCGAAGTTTCGTTTTTTGTGTTGTTTCGTGGATTTTTTCTATCTCTCTGCATGTAAGCCCTGTGAAAGTTTTGTACCATTTTTTTATTATCGACCATCAAATATTGAGTGTTTTATCTTATTGCACCTACAAAGGAAAATTTGGCTTTCGAAAATGGAATTTGGATTCTTCCTCGTGTCTGCCACTATCGCCCTCTTCGATGAATGCAGGGGATGCGAGGTCATCCGAAATATGCTCTCCTATGCTCCCCGTGAAATATTCTTTCCGGATTTCATCGCATTTCGAAAGATTATATATGATCGGATCATCATCAAGAGGAACAACTTCCTCTTCCTCGCTTAGGACTAACTCGCCGCCGGAGGTGGTAGATACCGAATGGTGATGTATTAGTGCACTCGACATCAGTGCTGACATCCCGATTTTGTAGCTCGATTCCTCCTCCATGTCTTCAATCTCAATCAATTTCTAAATCTGTTGAGCAAGATCCCAATCCCGCATATGTTTTCTTTCCTCCTTTGTCGCCGGCCGATTCTATTCTTGCTCTTCTCAACTTGTCCTTCCGTTGTTGCTTATTCAAATATGGCACACTTTCTTTCTTCTTATTCCTACTTCTACTTCTATTCTCGTTCTTTCCTCCTTTTCTCATGTTCTTCCTTCCCGCTTTTTTCTCACTTCCTACAACTCTCGCTCGCTTCTCGCAACCTCAAATTCTCTCTCTGATTTCATTCTTATCTTTGTATTCTCTATCTCCTTTTGCGCTCAAATTTCTAAATTCATCTTCATAATTATGGATCCACACTCATCTTACAATTCTTTCTCCCAGTAATGTAAGCAAATTTTCTCTTTTCCTTATCCCCATGGGATTGCTAGCACTTATTTTGGAGTTGTTGCCCTCTACTGATGATCACAGTACTCAAAAAATTAAAAGTTATTAGAATGAAATTAAACATATGTGCTTGCGTAGATCTCGTCGTTCGAATCCATTGCAATTATTTTCACGCAAAACCATCGTGATGCTCCTGTAAATGAGTTCTATTTGTTTTCCCAAACATGCAAGTTTTGGAAAATATATATGTGCGAGCTACCTATTTTGTAAAACCCGTTGGGCCTATTGAATGTTTAGGGTGACTAAGATTCAGGAGCCAATGAAAATGTGATAATTAGAATTTTTATTTGGCCGAATGAGTTGAATTTCTTATTTGTTAAACGTGGTGGTGATGTGGTCCAACTTGAGGCCGCCACATGGCCCAATCCAGAGGTCGCCACGTAGCTCAAACAGAGGATGCCACGTGGCCACTAAAATTTTTTGTAAGGGTCAAGGTGAGGTCGTGAAGTCAACGTGAGCCTGGTGGGGGTCGAACCCGTGACCTCCCACAAGCAAACCACCGAGTTACCACTATACCGCCACACATTTCTTAATAGTATAAGGTTTAAACCTTTATTTAAAGATTAATGATGGAGCATTTGGCATGGGGCAAGGGGATAAGGCCTAGACCCTATCCACCCCTGCCACGAGACCACCAGGACTACGGTGCTAGGCCTCTATCCCGCCCCATGGCATTAACCGTAACCTCCACCATACCCGCCTTGTGAACGAACTAGCTGAACGAGACCACCAACCGATACCAAAGTCGTAAATGAAACCCTAAATCACTGCCTAGACCATGCAATGTGACCGCACTGAACCAATCAGCTGCAAAAATTTCTAGAATGACCCGCCAACGTAGGGGGCCGCCTTGAGTCCTATGGGCCCCACATGACCATGTGCACACTCGCATTTTAGAGGCTAATTGGCCAAACTAACGGTCCCACAATTTATTTGCCTACAAAATGAGAATCATGCCATGTTTGGAGGAAGTTTCCACGCTGAGGTGCCCATGCTAGGTTTGGGCCGAATTGTGGGGGAGTTTAGCTACAAAATTGGGGAAAATAGAGAAAGAGGCATAAATTTCTCAGCTTTTATCTTTTGGGAGCATAAAGAGGTTAGACAAGAATTTTTGATAGCTCTGAAGTTGTTGGAGTAGGCTTTGAATCCATTTGAGCACCGTAACTCATTGTAATCACCATTTTATGAGCATAATGAAAGAGGGTCACATTGGAAGCTAGATCGAGAGATGTAGCCGAGGAGGGGTGAAATCCTTCATCACTCGCCATTTTGTGCTTACTATTATGTGCTTTATTTATTTGTTATTTTCTCGCAACTTATGGGTTAAATTCATGTTTTAATGTGTTAAAGAATTTAACTTAAGTACCTTAAAAAACTCACTCAATTTACTTGCAATTATACAATCCTCAAGCACATACACATTCAAATCAACCGAATGGCTTCGTGAAATACCTCTATATATCGATCGGATTGCAAGAGTCTAGAGGAATCGTACAATTCTTCCATGGATCCTCCTCCGCCCAATGAAAACTCTCGCCCAGCTACTTGATAGTGTCCTCTACCACAGTGATATTTTCAAATACCACAAACATTGTATGGATTAAATTCTCATCACCGAATGAAAAATTTCAATATTTCCTTTCCCTTTGATTTCTGAACTTTGAGATTCTCGATCTCATACAATTCAACTTGTAATGGAAGAGTGGGCCAAGGTGCTTTCTTCTTCTTGTGCAAGGTCGATGAAAACCGTGTGGCGAGATGATACGACACTTTCGCATGAGAAGCTAGTTAGTGGCATACTGGCAAAATATGAAATCACTTATAGTGCACCGAACATTCTAAGGAAGGTTCCATCCGGTGAGGCAAAGTCCAATATGTGATTCTCTAATATTACTTCCATTTCTCCCTTGTGACATGCAAGGTGGTTCTTCTTCAAAGATGAGCTTGTAAATAGTAATGATGAAATGTTCAATTAGTTGTTCCATAACTCCTCGATGATCGCAATCCGAAAGTAGCTACAATAGACATACAAGATATGGGCTTGTGGTGTCCATGTCTAGTCCATGCAAGGAAATGTATTATGGGCACATACTCACATCCATGAAGTATGCGTACGCATATAACCTTTCTTTCTTACACTTGAGGATTTTGGGCCTCGTGCTACATGGGCTCCCAACTTTCGAGCCAACAAATCTGCGACCAGTTTGAACGACCTCCTCATTCACAACCCAGGTTCAATAAGACTTCCAAAAACTTTAGGAAAGGTCCTCATGCTCTTTTGACCATAAATTATGCAAGCTAATATGACCAAGATTTGGTAGGCTCTCCCGAGAGACTTTGTCTTGTATGAATGGGTAGGTGTATGTCCAAACTTCGATGGCTCTTTCACCCAACCTTCAAGAATATCTCTCAGTGCTCACATAGTTTTTGGTGGCATAGAAGTATGTTTCATGAGTGTTACCGGGCTTGGGAAAATGATACATAAGATGATAATATTCCTTCACGTAGCAATATTCTTTCGCTTGCATTGTTCAATGTCATGGTACTTTAATCAATGTGTGAAAAAATCCAAATCGATGACATATGTGTTTGCTTTTCCACGACCTTGGTTCTAGGTTAGTGTCTTAAATCACTAACTTTACCAAACCAATAATCTCAACCCGTAACTACTTTTTCATAGCATAAAATATAAAGTAGTAAATCACACATTTAAAAAATATACATAGTTTTTAATTGAAATTGTACAATAATGTACAACCCAATTTTTTGTTATATTAAACCAAAATATTAATAATACAATAGTTCTATGGTATACAAGATACAATGAAAAACTTGATGTCGTATCTTGTCTTGTCGTTCCTTCGCTTCCATACTTCTCACTAGTCACCCCCTTTTAGTCCTTCAAAGGAAAACACATCTAGATTCCAGGGAGGGTTGCCACCTAACACTACTACAAGTCACTTATGTATATGTGTACACAGTCTGATCCAATCTGCTCTTTGCAGGCTCTAATTCCCGAGCTCCAAACTACTCGGCTAGCACAACTTTGTCCATCATGGGCGCTGAACTTCGGCACCAAAATTCACCCTAACGTTCATCTCATATTTTTTTTGCGTCAAGATAGCTCGTCTAGGATTCTTTGGGTGGCCAACACACTCACCCTCCACCAGATCAATGGCACATAATTCTACACTATAGATTATGCTCCTAGGATGGAATCTTCACCACCATGGAAGTTCCTCCAAATGGAACCTACAAAGCTACAAATAATTATGTCCACACTAGGACTGATCCTTCATCAAATTCAACACTATCTCATCAAAATACCTCTAACTATGCATGTTTCTCTAGCTCTTAACCGGTTAGGGCAACCACAAAAATATGTCACAACCCTAAAATGCTCCAACAAGAACCTATAAGACTACACATTCCCTCCACATGATACTCCTCCCTTCACGCTAAATATGGCACCCTGTTTCAATTTTGTTAAGGATAGCAACCCTAAAAAATACTCCCTACATGACTCGCGGCCAAGTTTGCAACCAAAATATTTAGACAACCTGCTTCATAAAATAGGGATACAACCCTCTAAAACCCTACTGCACAAAAAAGTGTCCATACCACCCTCAAGGCATGCGACCTTCCTTCAACCCTAGCTCTGACCTAAAAAAAATATAAAACCACCCAAAATCATACCCATATTTTCCTTTAGTCCTATGGCCTACCTCTTATAGCAACTCCCTCCTAATCAAAAGTGCTTATATTCCCTAAAAAAAACTTTTTATATCTCCTTCATCCTCCTTCTTGAACTTGGCCTATTTCAGAGAGAATTATATGAAATGATGCACACTTAGATGAGATAAATGACTTTCATACACCTCTTACTTATACACATAAGAGGGCTCCACAAATTATATGAAGAGACATGTCTTTTGGACCAAGCCTACATGACTTGACTCGTCCATAAATTAATTGTCAACTTTAAAAAATTTATATCTCCACTTCTAAAACACATAATTCGAATATTCTCGAAGCGTTGGATTCTCCTTTCCTCTCTTTTTCATCTCATTTTATCACATGTATAAATGTGCTCCCACAAATTCCCGAAACATGATTTGGTGAAAAGCCCCCATACTTTGGTTCCAAATCTACAAGTGACCCTTGTGGTGCTTTTTCCCATGGGAGCTTCACTAGGGGAGAAATACCATACCACGTGGGTTCATATTGGGGGATATATATTGAGAAAAAAATGACATAATATATTGGGGGATATATAGGGGGTAAAGGGTTTTTATGTTTGCAGGTGTATGAAAAATGGAGCTTAATGTTAATGAAAAAAATATAAAGGGATATAAAAAAATTTAATGAAAAAAATGGATACCTACAATATCTAGTGAAAGTAGTGGTTTTTTAAAATTGGGAAGGTGTATTGCGTTCGTATTGGTAGGGGGTAAAATAATGTGATTTTTTAGAGGTGTTTTCCAATACGTAGTCAAATTAAGGGTATTGTTTAGTATGCCATGAATGCATGTGATATGTTATAGGTTCATTGAGTGAATTACCCGTGGTTTTTCCCTCCAAATCCCGAACCCCTAGGGTTTGGATTACTTCCCAAGCTAATAAAAAATAAACACTCCCTCTTAGTGAGGGAGGTACTACCAAGACCAGGAACTAACCCATCATCATCATCACTTCCCACAACACTTTCCCAAACTCCCGACGCTCATAGTTGCAACAATCCATGTCTCGTAGAACTATTCCTCTCTCGAAAGTGTCACTATCTCTACTCTGGAATCATCTCGCCTCTTCTTCTTCTCATGTATCACTTTCCAGGGCCCCTCCATGATTCATTCTTGGTAGATGTGGAAGCACCGTTTCTCCCCACTAACCACGCACTCTTCTTGGGCTGAAAAGTCTCCTCTCGAACCTATAAGATCCCTCTAAAACTCAACTCCTTTGAGTATTTCAGAACTCCGGACCTTTTCTTGGAAATTGTACCTTATTCTTGGGAACCCGTACCTACTCCTCCGAAGCCTCGCACCCTGCGCATGATATTGCTTCTCCGGAACTTGGACCTACTCCTTTCCATGATCCATAGGCTTGCCCGTCAACCTCGTAGAAACCATGCTCTCTAACTCCAAGTACAATCCCATCGGACTTAGAGCATCTGCTTGAGTATTTCCTTCCCATCCCTGGAACAATACCTTAAACCCCTTCCTCTCAATAATTGAGACTAAAATCACGCTATATCCGAGTCCTTGTACAAACAATACATCCTAGACCCCGCATCATACGTCTTGTCTCCATCTTGAATGGCACAAATCCCGATCCTCGCATCTCCAATTGACTCTTGTAGCCAAAAACCATGTGAAAATTCAAGTCCCATTTAGACAAAGTCTCAAAAAAATTTCAGTGACCCTATCATATTCTTCGTCACACCACTCGTCCATGTACCACCCATCCTCCTTGATAGTACCCTACGATAAATGAGAAATCATATCAACTTCCTCCTCCTCCAATCTCTCGGGAAAGATCATCTATCTTAGCTGAAGTGGAAACACTAGTGACCTACTTTCCTTTCCTATTATCATCATCTCCCTTCTTCATCTAACATCTTAGTGAAAAATGACCCATCTTGCCATAGTTGAAACACTTGAATTTACTCAAGTCCTTGCTCTAACTTATCCTTCATTCATGTTGAAAGTGCCACATCCTCACTTGTCTTCTTTGATGGATGAAGTTCCTCATCTCACAAATCTTCCCTGAATGAAGTCTTACCACGAGCCTATTCCACTATGGAAATTTCTCCTTGGAAACGATTCCTTTGATGAAGGGCTTCCATTCCTTAGTGAACCCTTTCAAGGAAATCCTTACCATATCTCCATCCCTGAAATTTTGACACCGGCAACAACAACCTCATCTCTTACCTAAAGACTGACCTCGCCATTTATGAAGTCACTCCCTCGCACCTTTTATCATCTTGGTGGAATTCAACTTGTCCTCCAATACCGAGATGTAATTCTCGTTCTTATTTTGGAATTTTTTTTGAAGATCCATCCACATCTCATGTGCGGTGTTCTTCCTAGAAAAATGAGGTATTAAGGCATCCTTCACACCATTTATGATGATCAATATTTCATTCATATCCAAATCTTCCCATATTTCAAGCTCCTCAAGCTCGTTGGCTTCTTGATGGCTTTCTCGAAAAAATCTCGCATCCTCGCTGACTCTACAAGACCAACTCCGATCCTTTCCCTAAAAGGAATATAGTTGGAAAACCCCTCCAACCTATCCTCATACCCAAGACCTACATGAAAATTCAACATTGTAGTGAGCCCTTCACTATAAATGTGACCAACTCCCTCTCACATTTTACTTCACCGCGCACAACTTTGATTCATTGACTTTAAAAGTATCTCGTAAACACTTTGATACCATGTTGATTTTCCATGACCTTTGGTCTAGGTTAGAGTCTTAAATCAGCGATGCTACCAAACCAAGAATATCAATCATAACTACTTTTCACAATGAAAAATATAAAAGTAGTAAATCACACATGCAAAAATATACACAAAATTTAACAAATTGTATAATAATGTACTATCCCAATCTTCATTATATTAAACCAAAATATGAATAATAAAACATTCTATAATATACAAGATACAATGATAAAATCGATGTCATATCTTTTCTTGTCGGTACTTCACTTTCGTTCTTCTCACTAGTCGCCCCTTAGTCCTTCAAAGGACAAATCATTAAGACTTCGAGAGGGTCGGCACCTAACACCGCTTCAAGTCACTTTTGTAGAGTGTACATAGACGATCCAATATACTCTCTTGGTAGGCCCTAATTCTTGAGCTCTAAACTTCTAGGCTAGATGGCATCTTTTTTCCATCAAGGTGTTGCACTTCGTCACCAAACTTCACCCAACCTTCAAATCCTATTTTTCACGTCAAGATAGCTTGTATAAGGCTACTTTGGCTAGCCACCACATTTCCCTCCACTAGATCAATGTCACCCAATTACACATTGTAGATTCTACTCCTAGGATGGACTCTTCACCACCACAAAAGTCCTCCAAATGGCACATACAGAGTCAGTAATTAATTTTTTTCCACACTAGAACCCGATCCTCTAACATCAAATTCAACACTATATCATCAACATACCTTTTGACTATGTGTTTTGTTGTATCTCTTCATTGGTTAGGGAACCCACAAAAATATGTCACAGCCCTCTAAAATGCTCCAACATGAACCTAGAATATTGCGTCCTTCCCTCCACAATATCCTCCTCCCTTCACTTCTAAATATGGCACCCTATTTCAACTTTGTTAATGACATCAGCCCTAAAAAATCCTCCCTACGAGACTACATCCAAGAATGAAACCAATGATTACAACAACAACTTCATAAAACATGGAGACAACCCTCAAAAAACACTACACACGAGTGTCCAAACCACCTCAAGGCATGTGGCTTTCCTTCCAGCTCAACTCGACTTAAAACAGAGATAAAACCACCCAAAATCATACCCATATTTTTCCTTTCGACCCTTCACCCCTACCTCTTGTAGCAGCTCGACCTAATCACAAGTGTTTGTATGCCCTAAAAATATAATATTATATCTCCATCATCCTCCTTCTTGAGATCAACATATTTCAAAGAGAATTCTTGAAATGATGTGCACTTAGATGAGAGAAATGACTCTCACACCCCTCTTATTTATACGTATAAGAGGCCTCCATGAATTATATAAAGAGACATATATTTTGGACCAAGTCTACATGACTTGACTATCCATAAATTAATTTCCATCTTAAAAAAATTCATATATCCACTTCTACAACTCGTAATTCGACGATTCTCAAAGAGTTGGATTCTAATTTCTATGCTCTATCATCTCATGTTGTCACATGTATAAATGTACTCTCGAAATTACCAAAACATGAATTTTTGCAAAATCCCATATTTCCTTTTCCAAGCGCACAAGTGACCCTTGTGGCACTTTTCCCTCCAAACCCTAAACCGTTAGGTCTTGGAGTACCTTCCAAGATACTCAAAAATCAACAATATGCACATGGGAAGATTTGGTATCTTCATGCAACTATGTGTAATCCCGACCGCTGAGAACCCGAGGTATACTTGTCGGTCCTCTAAATCTTCCTTGAATAAACATCCTTAACTATCTTCCATGTTAAATCCGACTCCTTTTCCATAAACAAGTTGAGTTTCCGCATACACTGGTAATTTAACTCGGAATTTTCTCAACTACTTCCCTAAGTACTTCTTTCATTTTATATTTTGAAGAAACTCTTGGATTCCATGGTAAAACTTACTATTGGACGTAAGTGATCAACAACTCGTGGTACTTATGAGATAGAAAAAGCCACACATGGCAAGAAAATATTAACTTTTGCAAATATATCTTCAAAGTAAGATCATACGGAAAATCGGAAAAAAATGAGAGAGATATTGCATAATTTTTTGGATAAGGTGAGGGAGAGTGGCTATGGGAACTACGCATTTCATAGTCCCAACGGCCAAGGGTGTAGCTTGAGGAATGATACTACGCAATGAATAGTTCAACCTCGAGTAGTGATCGGTAGAGACTACGCATTGCACAAGCCTCAATGGATATGGTGTCATATTGATCCCCGGAACCGCACAATGCATAGTTGGACCAGCCTATACTACACATTGTGCGCTCTCGTAGGCCAAGATCTTGGCTTGAGCCTTAGACTTGCACAATTCCCACCTAGGAAAGGTGAAATATGCTCAGTGAAAGTGCAAATATGCCCTGATGAAAGTGTGGGAGACAAGTAGATATGAGTAAGTATAATTGAATCAATGTAAATCAAGTGTAGAAACTTAAAAAAATATAAGGAAAATAAAATATGTGAGGAGAGCCGCCTCAATGGCGACCATCGTGCAAAAAAAATAAAATCGATGCGACACTTGTGAAAGGGAAAAATCAATAAACAAGACTTCTACAAGCTAATATAAGTTAAATTTCCGAAACCATGAAGAGAAATAAGTGAAACAAAATTCATAGAAGCAAACTGACAAAAAACAACTAAAAAAGCAAGTAAAAGACAACAAAAGAAAAAAATCACCCCAGAAAAAGCGACGAAAACTATCATCGAAGGTTCCTCGATCTCTTGGGGAATGTTAGAACTCGAGATTGAATATGCAAATGAACTTTAGAGGCATCAATTAAATATATTTGTGTGAATTAGGGTTTATGATGCACATGCACAAAATAAAGGAAAAAAGCATCACTTGGCGGAAATTTCTAAAATAGCGAATGTGCCTCCTTCGGGGAAACTAATAATGGATCGTTATTTTCTAGGGATATTTTTTTTCACTTTTTTAAGATTTTTTTTATTTTTTTTTATTTTTTTCGGGAATATTTCTATGCGCACTACTAGGAAATATTGTGCAATTCTGGGGAATCTGGGAAACTTTCTCACTCGAGTGCATTGCGCAATTTTCGAGCTCAAGGGAAGGATTACACAATTTCGGGCTCATTGTTCGGCTTACCTTCCATGACTACAGAAGTTTCTAAACTCGAAGGAAAAAACTACTAGTCAAGATTTCACAATTCCAATCATCAAGATTGGCTTTCCCTCATGGATTGCGTAGATTATGGAGGAAAGCCAATAACTTCTATAAGACCAAGTCAAGAGGTTAGCTTATGACTTCAAAGATCAGCTAAGTGTGGAAACAAGCAAACACAAGCACGGATGAAAAGGATAAGCCTCAATCAAATGGTGAATACTTGAAAACGAGTACAAGATAAGCTCTTGTGGATAAGAAAGAAGGCTCCAAAATTGAAGCATAGGAAACATTTTGGAGGGTGGTTGTAGCCGCTACAACACTTGGCGACACAATCGGTATAATTCCAACCCTATGTATGAGTCTTGTCTCATTCACAATAATTCTATCGCTTCCGGAATTATTTTTCAATTCATTGATAACCATAAATTCTTCACTTAGTTTGAGTTAAATATGTACTCCCTACCATTATCATCATTGGTGGCACACTAACCAAGGCAAGTTAAACTAATTTATTTCGATTGGGGATGATGATTTTATAGATCCACAATTAAAATAATTTGTCGAGTCTTGGTTTTTATTTTCGGTATTGCTTCGCTACCAACAAGCCTGGACAATACCTCGACGGAGTCACTTCAGAACACAAACATTGCTCCGCTTCCAATGAGCTTGGATAGTACCCCGGCGAAGTTTCTTACTTCACCTCTCTACGTAGGAATCCTTTCTCCTTTTTTTTCCCTTTATTTTTATTTTTTTTCATTTTTTTTTCATTTTGTTCATAGAACTATGCATAGGCACTTGTTTATTTCATGGGGTGGAAGAGGGATCTCGACTTATTGAGAGCAGAAGAAGGTTTTCCTTCGCAGAAGGATGTTTATATACATCTTTGACATACTTGTTAAGGCTTTTCCTCCCCCTCCTTACTCTAATCGACTTATTTCACAAGGATTAACCGAAATACTAATTAGAGTAAGAGGTACTCGGTTTAAGATTAAAACATCATGATTTGACTCGTGATTTTCTCTCGAGAAGAAATATATTTTCCATCCGAGTATCATCGAATAAAATAATGCAAGATTCACACAAAGAGAGAGAATATACGGATAACCAAGTGTTGGTAGTAGTACAACTTTCCTCTTGGACTTCACCATGCTTGCTTCAAAATCCAAACACAGTCTCATGTGGAAACTATTCTATAACTGAAAATAAAATAAACAAATGAAAGAAGCGAAGGAGAAAATAAATGAAAGCAAATAAATTTAGAGAAAATAAATAAGAAAAACAAACAATTTCTTCTACTCCTAACCTAATCATAGCATATGCCGGACTCACATGAAATGATACTTCCATTGTAGCCATTGGTGCATTAGTTGACCCATGTAAGTGAGGGAATGCATTTAAAGAAATATATTCAATCATAACAATAAAAAAAATATATGGAAATACCAACCAAAATGTTCGAAGTTTGAAATTGCACGCAATAAAGTAAGAAATAAATGTTCATGGGAGACATTCTGCAGATGCATTGTGGTGTTTAGACACACCATGACTCGAAGACAAGCAAGAACAAACTTCTAAATGGAAAAAACAAACAAACATAAAGAAAGATGATTTTTTTTTGCAACCGTGCTCGCCAAATATGAATCCTCCAATGATTGAGTAATAGGATCGTGTGATACAAGTGGAGGATGCGAAAATTAGTACAACGATTTATTTTTTATGTGTGTGACAAAATGATGAGTGGCCTTGAAAGATTCAACATTGTTCTAATTAGAAGTTTAACTAAACTCAAGATTGTGATAACTTGACATAACCATCGACTTTAGGCTAAAGTTCCTCGATAGCTTGGGGAATTTCCTCTTCATCAAAATATGGGTCATCAAAGATTGGTGGCTTGGAAAGATAAATAATGGGAAAATCATAATCGTCACCGAATGAATCAATGAAGGGGTCACAACAACCACGATCGAAAGTTCAAGATCACAAACAGATGCATCCTCATGATCCGACAAATCGTAAAGAGGGGAAGATTGAAAATAAGAAATTTCACCTTATATGCTTTTAGAATGATGCGATGAGGGATTGGGGGAAATCAAGAAGATAAAAAATTTTCCTCTACGCATTTAGATGAAAAACTCGACATTCCACATGTTCGATACCGATCGAAGTAGTAATATCTTCAAAAATTAATTCTTCATGAGTTTCAATAGGAATGGTATAATCGTGGAAAATTTCAGGATAATGAGGGAGAGGTGCAGTAAAGAAGAATATCATCCTTCATCGAATATTCTTGCCTAGATGTGGACTCTCACACATAATCATCATAAATGATATCGTAAGTTGGCTACTCAACAAAAAAATCCATCCAAAACTTTTTTTCTCATGAACAACGAGAGAAATATTCGAAACAGGGTGAACACAAAAAACTCACAATCCAAAGGACCAAAGGAACAAAAGGATGGAGGAATAGGAGATAGCACTTCATCGTAACCATCGGACTTGCAATCCAAACCCGCACCAAAAATTCGAAGTATGTGGGGTGGGAGAAGATGGTGGTAGAACCGTGGAGGAGTTCTCAAGCTCTCCCACCTCAATATGTGGAAATCGAGTTGTTTGATGAGAATGGGATGGAGGGTCACCCTGGAACAACAACAACAACTTTATCCATCGCGGATTTAGAAGATCTAATATCGACGTATGTTGGGAGAAGTTTAAAATATTCAAGTTCATGTGGATTATTCTAAATGTGAAGAAGATATTGGAATCTCCCTAACAAGAAAATCCAATCAACTTCATCTTCACTAAATTCAAAGCAAAATATGAATGAAACGATTGTGAAAATCATCAATATATTCATCGGGTGTTTTTCATGAATCTAATTTTTTCTTGCACAAAGATTTATGATCATACATATCAAAAGTAGAAAACAATTTTGTGACAAGGTGTTCGAAAGAGTGTATGGAGGCATCATGAAATGTGTTACACCATTCCCTTAACCGCCCTTTTAACGTGAGAATGAACAACCTACAACCAACATCCTCGCAGTGGATGTTGTGTTTTGAGCAGAATTAAAGAAAATGAGCGGTGTGCACAAATAATTTTGTTTCATTGTTGCCATTAAATTTCAGATTTGACATGTCATAAAAATTATCGCCTGCACTTTCATATTTGTGGGTCTAGAAAAACGTGTCGGGATTGCGAATTAGGTAGAAGCCATAAATTAGTGCGAAAATGAAAATAGACTTCATGGGCTTAACTTGTCATATGGCCCTCCTTCTAGCGCAAAAAATGTTGACGATGCTAGACCTGCCAACATTCAGTGGATCTCCCCGATATGAAGTCCCAATTAGACCTCACACCATTTGGAGTAGGAGTCCAAAAAAGTAGGGTGTTAATGATATGCCTTGGTTTCAAATAGCATAGAGTGATGCATGGTGTCTTTAGTGAGAACAAGTGCATAACCCTGCGAAAAGTCAAGTGTGATGCATGAAGGTTACAACACATGAAAGGAAAAGGAAGTGAGCCCCTTAGAAGCCTATAATAGTATGCAACATTAAAGGAACACACGAGCATAATTACATCACAAGATAATATGGGAAATAGTTCACAAGTTAATCGTGATGAATTAATACAAAGAACACACTTTCAACAAGATTCATACCAATGCAAATGAAGTATTTCATAAGAATAAGCGTAAGTTAAGTAACATACATTGAAATTACAACAACAATAGTCCTACTATATCCGTAACATATGCATGAAATCATGTTGGCTCTAAGTTTTATTAAAAGTGAAAGTTCCAACCATACATACACCATTGATGAACCACTAGCTCCAATAGTGGGAACGTGAAGTCAACAACACCCGCTCCTCCAAAGAAGTATACTCCCTCTACACTACGGAGAAGCTAAGGCTCTCACAAAAATATTAAGCGCTTTCTAAGCCTAAGCCTAGAGAATACCTTGGCTCCAAAAAGCATTTTACATGAATTATGAGGATATATTTATAACAAAGGGGGTGAATCTTCACATACCCCTTTGTGACTCTTGGACTCCCCTCATAAATCTTCAACTTCTTTACAAAATGACTCTTTAAATTACATCATGACTCTTCACATTCCAATATTGATCATTTTAATTTCACTTTACACATAATTACAAAAAAATATTACATTTTACACTCATGGCCATAAAAGACAAAATAGGGTAGAGACAACTTGAGAGCCTAACAAGTCAAAACACTATGATGCTTGAGTTTGGGGAAACTCTAGCTCAACAACTTCCACTTGATGCTTCTTGGTCACATATTAGTGCCAACATTGGTACTATGAAATGTGTATAAATTATATATATAAACTCTATACCAATGGATTCAATCCGATCATGTAATGTACTAAAACAAGATATTGATTCCTTCTACAATATTTATGGAATATAAAACATGATTGCACAATCACATAACAAGTAAGAGAAAGGAATTATCAATCATACAACACAATATGTATCTGGGGAAAGAAACTACTCAAAACCCTCTATCATATATTATACAAAGTCAAAGAACCATGAAACGATACAATGCTTTCTCACAGCGAGAAAATCTTGCACTCTCCCCGACTATTTCACTCGATCATGCTCAAAACTTACTAGCAATTCTCGAGGAAAAAATTGGCAAACACTTAGCCAATTCTTAGCCTCTCGTTAAGCCCATCCTTTCTCATGCAATCCCTAGGCAATAAATCCCTATTAAATAGGAAAATAAACCTTCCTTGATTACACAATCCATCATGGCGTTCCCGTGACTTTATAATTGCACCCGGGAAATTTGCTAATAATACAACTGCTAGTTATCTTCCCTTTAACCTCTATCTCAATTGGGTATTCATAAGAATTGACATGCATGCAGCTATTAATATCGAATCATTAGTTATCTCGATTGATCTCTACTTGTGAATTAAATTTAATTTAATTCATCGGACCTCTCACTAGCTCATCACTCGCTTAGAAATAGTTAAACCGATTTTAACTCAATTAATTTGAGTTAACTAATTACACTCACACCACACTAGTGCTACAACCATGAATCGGACCCCAAAAAATATTAGAATCACTCTACATGCCTCATCTCATACCCTTAACTCGAAATTCTTGAGCTAACTTAGTCCTCATGACTTAGTTAATTGATACAAGTTGTTATGAGATGAAATTACAATTTATTGTCCAATTTATTTAAGGGAAAAATAAATTAGATACCCACATTTAACACTAATGTGTAACTCAATTCCTCACCAATGTGTGACTAGATTCCCACACTAGTATGTGGTCAATGTTTGTCCTTTCTCATTGCCAATTTCACTGTTTATTGTTTCAAATTTCAACATAATGACATCCCCAAACTTCATGATGGTGTCCGGCTAGAAGAAGACTCTAGCCTCCATAGCATCCTGGGTACAATGATTTGGATCCAGTTTTTAACTTCCCTATCAAGCAGGAGAAACATTATTCTAATATAGATAAGACTACCAATGTAGTTTTGTATGTTATGTATGTTAAGCTCCAAATCCTACTTGGTGGAAATCTATCTTAGTTGCTCAAATTATTCTTTGATCTCTTGCACGACCTGGTGTCTACATTTAGCTTCGATGAGTGAGCTAACTAATGGGATCCCTGTTTTCTTTCACCAAGAAATACAAACCATCATATAACTGTACATATGAGGCCTGAATACTTCCAATGAACGAGGCGAGTTGCTTGTTCTTATGAATCAAATTTCGAACTCTTGGTTTATCCATCTCTACATGTTGCTTCATTTTCTTTGGAAGGTTAAGTGGTGCCACTTTGTATCGCATTGTCCATTCATGCACGGTGATGATGGAAGCCTATAAATTCTTAAGAGTTTTGACGAAGTTTTTTTATCTATTGTTACAAGCCATGCAAGTGGAAAATTTCATTATGTATGGTTGTAAAATCCTCATAGAGGCCCCACATGGTCTCTCCAAGTGTTGATACTTCACCACGTATCTTTGTTCTCATTTACTCCAAGTATACCTATGTGAAATTTGTGTTATGTGATATTGCACAGAGTTTTTATATCTCTTTCCTAGAAGCCCGTAAGTTTGTGCCAATTTCTTATTATCAACCATAAAATACGGAGTGTTTGATCTTGTTGCACCTACAAATTCCAAGTTGGCTTCAAAAATGAAGTTTGGATTCTTCCCTGGTGTCTTCCAATATCACCCTCTCTCTCATGAATGCAAGCGATGTGAGGTCATCCGAAAAATGATTCCTACATGCCTCTACAATCCTATTATGGATTTCATCATATGGAATATTGTACATGTCCATGACTAGATCATCATCAAGAGAGACTATTGGAGATGGGATCCACACAAATTAAGCAACAAGGAAAGGGTCTGAGATCGAGGAGTAGAGTGTGCAGTGCGAAGTCTATTTTTAGTCATAGGGGCTTTGGGGTGGGTCAAAGCCCGTTATTGTATAATGGTATGGGATTATTTTGTGAATGTTGGACTATGCCCATGGTTTTGGACAATGGTATTGTAAATTCCAAACTATTATATAAGGAGTCTAGATAGAAGTCATAGTGCGGACAATAATCTTAAACGATAGATCTTATGAGATGTATTTGAATGTAAGATTGTTTTTAAGTTAGAGCTCGTGTTTTGGGTTAGAGGAAATTATCTTGTAGTTGTGTGCATGGAGACCTTAAGAAGTTTGCGATTGTGTGCGCAGACTCCGTAGCTATGTGTGCAGGGTGGAATTGATTGTATGAGACAAATCGCTATTAATGAAAGAATTGCTCGGTAAGATCCGAGTTTTACCGATGTGTTTGCTTTTACTTACAGCTTTATGAATGTCTCGTCTGAATAAGGGTTTTTTGATCCGTAATTGAATAGTGCGGTCCCGTTTATGGTTGTTTACTTTGCTTAATACATGAATAAGTAAGATCGTGCGCTTTGTTAGTAAGTTCAACAAATGTGTTTAATAATGCTTGTATTATTGATAGATATAACCCTGTGAAGCTCTATTAATAAGGAAAATCCCTAAAGCCACAATCCTCTATCGCTCTAGAT
This sequence comes from Pinus albicaulis, assembly GCA_034641835.2. Classification (NCBI taxonomy): domain Eukaryota; kingdom Viridiplantae; phylum Streptophyta; class Pinopsida; order Pinales; family Pinaceae; genus Pinus; species Pinus albicaulis. The sequence goes on from JAXQQM020075941.1 coordinate 120,693, forward strand.
GCGAAACTTGGTTCTAGCATCCCCCTATATTGCCCTCTGGGTGAGACTTCGATCCGCGCAAGCATGACATTATCGAAAGGGCCAATAATAGTGGGTTTTGTTAGACTCACGTAGTCACTTTGAACATCGGTCTAGGGCCCCATCAAGCCAAAAAAATGGTTTCATTGTCTGGGACCAGGATCTAACCGATGGATAGTTGGATGTGGAATCCGTATAAGAAAGAGATTGAAGATTGGGTGAGTATGAAATAATGTGAGTTTGTTGTGCAAGAAAATAGAAACTCACGCATATTTACCAAACACCGGTTACAAAATTATATCTATAAAGATCGGTATGTGATCGTTTTCACTTCATTTTCTAGTGAGATGTACGAGTGGATATCAATACTAGCTACACAGATCGACTAGTTCAATAATAAGCTAACCGCGTGAACCCCATATATGATTGAGAAGCTAAAAAAATACCGATAATGAGATCGTGAAGGTTGTTGATTATTGGACGGATAGTATCCTTGGAGGGTTTATCACTAAGTTCACGATCGAGAATTTTTTATCTTATAGAGAAACATAGCACAAGTTCTTCAAAGGCCCTAGAGGTATGTACTTGAATTCACCGAAGTTCCCGGATTAAAATGTTATTGTTTGTAAACGGTATATTACGGAGGTGCTCAAATTCATCGTGTGACAAAAGATAACCTCGGTGCTACACAAATCGGTAAAACATTCTCGAATAGATTTGGGTACTTACATTGAAACTAAATATAGAATATTGTTTGGGTATGAAGAAAGAGAAATAAACCCCGCTACCCCTGAGAAGTCCGAGATCCGAAAGTCGACAAAGCACCTGCAGAGATTCCCTAGCCTTCCACCCCTATCATCAACCCATCCCATTTTTTTTCCTCCACCTCCACCTCCGCCTCACCCATTCACCATGGCCCAAACCCCCAAATATTCCCGTGTTGAAGGGAAAATATGATCCCGAACAATTTTGGTTTGTGGTAGAAGCGATATGGAATTTAGAGAATGTTACAGATGAAAACATGAAGAAAGCGCAGCTTGGTAACCACACCGCAAGATAGAGCATTGTATTGGTACATGAAATATGTTATGATGAATGCAAATGCTTCTTTGGTTGAGACAAAGACTCGCATTGAACGTTGAATTAAAGAAACCAAATTTGCAGTCCTAGTGTATCAAAAAGATCAAAGAAATTAAGCAACTTTGGATACTAAGACTATATGGGAGGTAGATCAAAGGTTTAAGACACTATTGAGCCAAATTAGTTTCAAGATCCCTGATGAACAACATAGAGAATGGTTCATTGTTGCGTTGTTGCCACATTTTAGATTTCCATTATCACAACAAGGTTGCAACTCGTGCTTAGCCATTGGAGATAGCAATGAAGTCGGAGGCTTGGCCGATAGTTGATACAAGCATAGGAGTGAAACATATTCAAACTCATTTGGAAAGCTTGAATATGGAGCTCCGTGATCTAAATAAGGGAAAGGAGGTTCAACTCGATATAAGGTAGGAAGTCTCGGTGTATCAAGTGCAAAGTAGAGGGTCACTATAAAGATCGCACTCTTGTGTATAGAGACTATTTGGGTGTTGGGATGTCGAGTCCATTAAAAAATGGATCGAGTGTTGGGCTGTGAGTAGGGCCCCCATGTATGGTGTAGCTTATGTGAAGTTGCAGCCAACATTCTACAGATTATTTTCACCTACCTGCAAAATTTTGTGGGATAGTAGAAGAAATTGTTCTTCAATTTATGCAGCTTGTGGGACATTATGAGAAATATTGTAAGAGCTATGATCCTGATGATGTAGAACAAACCTCGATGTATATCGAATGCACGTAGAAGGGTGCGAAGCTTTGGGTTTTCCGATCGTGCGAGGAGGTTTCCTAGGTCAAGGGCGTGGGCGAGGAGGAGGCGCAGCTGTGGGCGAGGTCAGATGATATGTTACAACTATGGACATGTCTGACATTTTTCCAGAGATTTTCGTAATCCTATTGCAAATTTCTCGTAAGTATTGTCAATAATTTGGTCATGAAATTAGCTAAAATGCAAGAGAAGCGTTGTCAGTAGGTCGGTTTAGAATATACAAATGATGAGGGTCGAACTACACCAGAAGATCCAAGCATTAACATAGTAACACGCAGGTGGTGTGAGTATCGCAGGAGACTGCGCAGAAGGAAAAAATACTATGATAGAGACCTAACTAAGGAAAGAAGAATAAAATAATGTTGAGATTTAATGTACAATGCAAGAAAGAGACATTCATGGAAGCAAGGAAGACATTTATGACTCCTAAAGATTCGCCACCTACCACGTACGGCACATTTGTTTCCATTGGAGAATAAGCCTAAGGATAATGTCAAAGTAAAGGAAGTTGATCAGCCTATATTGAATCCTTCTTGTATATGTGTATGAAATTGTTGAGGGACCATAAAGCTATAGAAGGGTTGCAGTGAGCTTATCGATAATTGTGTTGGCAAGGAAAAGCTACAAATGGAACAACACATGGTAAATAAAGTGTACAAGACCGAGAAAAGAACCGTTCAGAGATGAGTTTGACTGCGTAGATCGGAGATTATGAGATGGATCAAGTCATTTTGGATCTCAAGATTAGATGCCAATGTTATGCCGAAGAACACATGGAAAAAAAATGGGGAGGCCTAATCTACAATGGTCACCAATTTAGCTAAGGATAGAAAATCAATAGAATCATTCCTATGGGGAAATTGTAAGATATTAGCGTAGAAATTGATAGAGATAGTGTGTTGGTCGACTTCGAAGTTATTGAGATCATCGATGATAGTAATATGTATCCCGCGTTAGCTTGGGGATTTGATCTGATTACAACATAGATGCTATAATCAAACCTCGAAGAAGAGGCAACTCGATGTTTGAAAAGAATGGTACATGAGTTGTTGTGCCATTAGATCCTTCCAAAGGTGCACACTATACAAAACTCTGTCCAACATGAGTATGGGGATGCTAAGATTGATCGATATATAAGCTTATCAGCAGTGATGAACATTGGATTAATCCCACCGTGGATGGTAGTAGTTGTTGGGAGCACGAAAATTTGTGTGTTTGGATTCCGATGAGTTGGAGCACCGCGTAATCGTTTGCATAAAGTAAACACTAAGCGTTGTAATAGGGTTACCAAATCTCTCGTGTTGTGTTCGATTAGAAGTATGTGACTTTCCTTTTTATGATGGAACAAGGAATGCTTGTCTTGTTTCTCGAAGTATTTGAGCAAAAGGTACCTAGGGGACTAGAGATACGAAGCTTTAGACTTCGCGACCGAGGTCTACTCTAGCCTAATGGTGGGGTGTACAGTAGAAATTTAGGAGGATGGAAGGAGTTATGCAAGTTGATAAGGCCGACATTTGGTCATGTTGATATGAAGGTCATGGAGAAGTGTGATGGTCGGAGGATCCTCGTGAGCACTTGGCTCACTGGACCGAATCTTAGGACGTCAAACCTCAACCCGAATGGGTGCACATGTCCTTTCATTCCTTGGAGATGATACCTCAACAATGGTATCTTGAAATGTAGTTGCGCCATGGCACTATGGGTTAGGATGAGATGATAGAAGGGTTCTTATTAACATATAGCTTTGTTGATGGTTGGGAGTGCATTAATGATGCTCTTTAGGAAGTCAAAGCAGGAGTGTTCCATATTACCAAGGAGCCAAGGATGTTGGTACAACCTAATTGGGTTGCGTAGTTGGAACATAGATCCTAGAATGCTATAAAAAATCGCTTGGGACAAACCCCACCAAAAATTTTGTGTTGGGGGAGGATATTTGTGGGTATCGAGATGAATAGACTACGTAATGATTATGTTGGAGGGTGGCTTCATCGCATTAGAAGTACCGCGCAACGTACTCAAAGGTAGGTGCAAGAGGAGGTTACCGTGCCAACTAAGGCCGGACTTCGATGAGGGGGTGAGTCTCGTAGAGCTCATCCAAAGAAATATGACCGTTGGAATAGTAAAATTTGATTGGAAAATGTCTTGGTTGTTAAAAGGAGTGGGGAGGGATGAAATTAATGGGAATATCTCGTGGATCTGTCGCCAAATCGACATTTACGAGGAGTATGTAAAGGCGATGATGCAATTTGAATTTGAAATTCACTATAAAGGAAGGATCTCACCTCCCATTCTAACACTTCGTGTGCTAAGTGTTAGAAATAAGAGTTTCATGATCAAGAGAGTCGAGCGATCTATCGCATGTCGTAGTGCTGCTTTGAAGTATTTAGCGAGACCTTGTTCAAGACAAGGCTCACCCACACATTCATACCAGGAGTAGATCGCAAAATGATGGCTATTCCACCTCGCGACTCGTCACAAATTTGAGGTCACCCACGAAGAAGACCACAGCGCCGCTCCATCCCTAAAGCCTCAAGAAACCCGTCCTATGGTCATCACCCCGGGAAAAAAATCTTGAAGGAAAAATGCAATAAGGGAGCTCAAGATAAACATAAAAAAGGTCATGGAGATAGAATTAGATGACGGCGAAGCATAAGAAGTCCCATAAGAGATTGATGTTGAGGAGGTTGAGTCTATCTCTAGGTTGCCTCCATATATTCTCGCCTTGGAAGCCCAAGGCTAAGAAGCCGTAAAGGACCCCAACATAGTGAATTACAAGGTGCTTACACCGTGAAGAGGTTCCAGCTGAAGGAGGCTTACCGGCCAAGGTACCTCAACTAAGAATGGAGGATTAAGATTTTAATGATCAAAGCAAATACCCACATTTTGATCCTAGTAAATATCTCGCACTAGAAGGCCTATCCGGGAGGAGTGACAAGATTGGAGCCGATGAAATGGGTGAAGGGTATCCCGAAGGTCGAGATACTCAACATGTTATATGTACCACACTTTGGGCGTAGTCCTATCAGCATTATTTGTGTGCACCAATTGCTAGCCTTAGTGCATGATGATCTGTTTGCGTGCTGGGGGGAACAAGATCCCCATTACCGAGATGCTCATAAGGATAATTACAACCCTTCCTTGTCTTGGGTTGGGAGGCTTTTGTGGGAAAAAATTTAGGACAAGCAACTAGCGGATAAGATGAAGAATGACTACTACTTGACGAAGGGAAATCGAGGTTATTCAATTAACTCCATTTCAAATAGAATTGTGTGCTTCGCCACACACATTCTTGCGAGAAATATTATGAAGAAAAGTCGTGGATAGGAGGCATTTGCACCTATAATATCCTTAAATGTGAAGTGCTCCAAGGGTTTAGTATATAATTGGGGAGGATACTTATGTATTGAATTCCTCGTTGATTTCAGAGAGAATCAAGAAGATGCCAATAAGTTCCACTACGCGTGGCTATTGCTTCTCATTGCATTGATGGAATGGAAAGCTCCTGAGGAGTCAAAATTCAACATTGCGGACCTTGATCTATGTGAAGCAGCCAGATATGATTCATTATGGTATTCGACAAAACCATCGAGGGTTATGGCCAATAAAATTTTCTCGGGTAGGATTTGAGATGAGTTTACACACGATGATTAACCAAAAGTCTCGGTTATCAACAAGCTTTGTGGATCAAGTATCAACATGTCACGAAGTTCATAGAAGACTTCCACCACATACACATCTAGGTGAAGAATGACCTCGCTATGGTCCGGTACAAGATACCATACTTGGTCGAATAAAAATATGTGGAAGCCATCATCAACCCACTAGTCGAGAGATTGGTTAACTCCACTTCCCGAAGGCATGGAGTAGGCAGGAACGAGTGGGGGTGAAGCCAACTAAGTTGATAGGAAATAAGGAAATCAAAGTAACATCTGTGACTAGTGTTGTGGACAATTTTGTCACCCCTAGAGACAGTCTAGAGTTGCCATAGACCAGTGCCTAGGACATCTTAATATAGCAAGGAGCTCTTCATATAGCTTGGGTTGTCAATCCAAAAGCTCACTTACTATCTCTTGTTGAACAAGGAAATTAGTTTAGAATGGGACCAATCTCTCTCAGAAGCTGATACAAAGATAAGAATAGTGTAGGAACATCATGCAAAACTCCAATACAAAGGCATCAGACAGTTAAGAGACAGCTTACTGTAAAGAGGGCCAGTTCAAATAATATGCCACAGAAATCAAATATCAGAAAGTGGATGCAGTGAAGAAACATGAAGAAGATATTAGTTGACATGAGACTGATACCCAGATACACAACAGAATCACATATGGGCTTATCCAACTAAGAATCCATACATGACAATGGCGTTTTAAAAGCACCCTCCTCAAGTAACTAATATAGCAGAAAATATGGATAAGATGAACATGGAACGGTATATCATGACTAGGCCTATTTAAAGCGCTTGACTAACCCCAGTATGGGCATCAACTAGGATGAATCCTTACTCAAGATTAGTGAGCCACTCGCATTCTAGAGCATGATACAAGAAGATAAATAGCATGAAATGAGATATTGTATTAACACATAAGAGAAAATTACATATTGTGAGATACCAAAGACCAGAATCCTCATTACAGTTATAACTCCTCCTCACTGAGACCCTACGGGCTCTGAACCTTCATACAGAAGTATTACAAAATGTATACAAAAACCTTTTCACTGCACAGTTTGCTGATAGAAATCTGGAACCCTTACAATGTCTTCTTTCCAGGTTTTTATAGAAAAGATAGAGAATTCTAGAGAAGGAGGTAGATAGAGCACATTTAATGACTCAATTTGAACAAAATGGCGGAAAGGATTCGCGCCCACTCTATGAATGACTGAATATAAATGAATGTACTTTACAATTTGTCTCTAAAATAAATGTTGAGGATGAAAATGTCTTCATGAACAAGACACAAATAATAAAATATATAATTTTCTGCCTCTTACTGAAAGAGGGAAAATCTGCTGCTACATAAACCCTGAGATATAATGCGATTTTGTACTGTACTCTCGGCCTTTAACTTTGAATTTAAATCCTGGACCTTTAATGCAGGGCGAAGCGTTCCTTGATTTTCTCTGGAGGGTTCTGTAGGTTCATATCTTTGTTTTATTTAATGATAGTCATTTCACGCAACTACCCTCGACTTCTTTCTTAAATTTCACCAGCAAAATACGTCCTTTGATATGCTCTTGACCTCTGCAATGGAGGCGGTAAATTATGAGGCCTCTTTATCATTTTGAAACCTGCAAAACCTACAAAACATTAGAGAAACCAGACTCGAAGGCAAGGAGCATGGAGGTGGAGATGGTAATGACGTCATGGACACAAACGGATGACAAGAACACGCAGGTTGGCGGAAGAAAAACAATGGAGACTTTGATTAAACAGACGGAGCGCGCATTTTCCCCGTAGAACAGTTTGGACGTGAGAGGTGAATAAAAATGAAGGATATGAATGGAATCACACATATATACATATGGTGGGGAGGAATATTACGGGCACGCGAGGCGAGGACACATGGACGTACGAGGGGATAGGTGGAAAGGCGACGTGGCAGCAGAGTCAACAGACGAGGAGACTGATTTCTGGCCGTCGGATCTTGGAAGGCGGATCAATGGTTAGGAGGCGACGGAAACAGTGTGGTGGTGGGCCACGGGACACGGCGGACACATGTTAATGGGTGAGCAAGTTTAGAGGATATCCGCTGTTGGATGGAGATCAGCAGATCCAATGGCGCGGGTGGATTCCGCTGCCCAGCCATGATTCAATCTTTAACGCGCGGGAAAGCGGTTTTTAGGGCCCGTACCAAAGACACGCGGCGCGTTTTTAATGGAATCGCTCCCCCCATGGTAAATACCGCCGGCTCGGAGGAAGTGGTGCGGAATTTACCACCGGTTTTCTGCGCGCGGGGCCCTCCACATAGAACGATCGCCGCTCCATTGATTGAACTCGATCGGACGGCCAACATTGCGCCCGAAACATAAAACAATAAGCTCCCTTTCCTTTTAGCTTGTGATTTTCGGGCTCGGGTCATGTGATGACGACAAGAAAAGGGGCTAAGGCCCTGGGGCTTTGGCTCAATATAATTTTAATAGCGGGTTTTTAACCTTTGGATAATATATTTTGGAGCGGAAAAGGTGGCGATGAGCGCAATATGGAGGTTTTTTATCACGAAAGATATTTGGAACAGATCTAAAAGGAACCGGTGGTCAAAATTTAAATGGAGGAGGGAATATGCACAACATCGGCTCCATCTGGGGACGGCATGGTCGTCCTCGGGCATGTCGAGAACATTCAGACCACTGAATGTTTCACTCTGTTTTTCAATTCCCCTGCGCTTCTTCTTCAGGTAATTGCCAGCATCCTTTCTTTATGAAAATAAAAACTAAAATAACTTATATACAATATAATACAGTCAGGCATTCCCAACCTGGGTCAGAATTGAAAGTATGGCTTGAGGAATTGGCCATTCACAGGGGCGTCCAGCAGGTCACCCTGTAGGTTTTCTAACATGAAAGTATTATTTCCTCCTTGATTTACAATTTTGAATGGACCAAACCACAGTGGATCAAACTTGGCATGCTTGCCCTTCTCTGCTCTGCGAACATCCCATTTGAGAACCAGGTCACCAATTTGGAATTTCCTGTCTTTCGCATGCCGATCAAATACGTTCTTCATTTTCTCCTGATATTCTATCAATCTCTGATTCACCTGGTTCCTTGTTTCTTCTAATTCAACCAATTGATTAATCCTTCTGATCATGTCATCTGGTTCTTCCTGGCTTTCCTACATAAAATGTGCTACTGGCAACGCCAATTGCACAGGAAACACAGCTGCTCGACCATACACCAGCTCATAGGGTGATTTCCTTGTTGCTCTCTTGTTGGTTATCCTATTCGCCCATAGAGTAAATTTTAATTGGGAATCCCAATTCTTCTGATTCTCACTGATTGTTTTCTTCAAGGCCCTCACCAGGGTTTTATTAGAAGACTCTGCTAAACCATTTCCCTGGGGATAGTAAGCTGTGGAATGAGTTAATATAATGTTATATCTTTGGCAGAAATTTACAAACCTGGCAGACTTGAAAGCCTGTGCATTGTCAGTTACAATTCTGGCAGGACAGCCAAACCTAGATATGATATTTTCCTCCATAAACTTGATTATCACAGCATCTGTAGCATTTCTTGTAGGTATGGCTTCCACCCATTTTGTGAAATAATCTGTGGCTATTAGTATCCATTTATATTGGCCACTTGATGGGGGATGTATTTCTCCTATAAAATCTAATCCCCATTTCTGAAATGGTTCATTCACATGAATAGGAATCAAGGGCAAAGCTGCTAATTTCTGCCTTTCTGCAAAACTTTGACACTTGTCACATGCTCTGACCCAAGCAAAAGCATCTGTAAATAATTTTGGCCAGTAAAAACCAGCCTTCAGGATTTTATGAGCTGTAGCCCTCCAGCTGTAATGTCCTCCACATATTCCCTCATGAAATTCTGTCATTATACTTTCCACTTCATTTTCTGTGAGGCATAACAGTAATATACCTGAAGGGTCTCTCCAATATAGCTGTCCATTAGCAATTATGTATTTCTGGGATTTCATTCTTACAGCTCTGTATTTTATCTTATCACAACTTGGAGGACAGCTAAGTGTTAAAAGATATTCAACTATTTCTTTATACCAAGGACTAGTGAGATATTTCATGTGTACCTTTTGAGTGGCCATCTCCAGCCCTTGCTGTTCTTCTCCTTTCTCAGATTCTTCATTTGCTATCATGGATAAATTAATGCCCAAAGCTTGATGATTTGATTCAGATAACATCTTAGCAAGTCCCTGTCCTTTAATCAGCTTGGTAGGCCTTATGTCCAAATCATACTCCTGTATTTTTGCAATCCATCTTCCTCTTTTACCTTCACTATCCCCTTGAACAAGAATGTCTTTGACAGCTGCTGTGGGAACATATGCAGTAATGTGAGATTGCAAAACATATATTCTAAAAGCTTTAAGGGACTTTACCAGGGCATATGCCTGCTTCTCCAATATATTATATTTTAATTCAGCATCATAAAGCACTTGACTGAAGAAAGCTATAGGCTGCTCATATCCTTCTTCATTCTTCTGCAATAATACTCCAGCAATTGTATGAGGTGAAGCAAATGAAAAGATCATAAATGGCTTGTTGTAATATGGTCCAGCTAGCACAGGAGTTTCAGAAAATGCCTGTTTTATCCTTGTAAATGCATCTCTAGACTCCTGGGACCATTTCACTTCATTATCCTTTTTCAACATATCAGTTATATGCCTAACTATCTCAGCATAGTTAGGAATAAACCTTCTTAGAAAATTAATTCGGCCTAAAAACACCTGTACTTCTTTCTTATTCCTTGGTAAGGGAATACTGTTTATTACTTCAACTCTCTTAGGGTCAATTTTCACACCATCTTTAGTTACAATGTGCCCTAAGAGTTTTCCCTCATCTAATGCAAATAAAGATTTTTGAGGATTGAGGGATAGGCCATACCTTCTGCATTTTTCAAAAGTTTTTCTTAAATGCTCAATATGCTCATCATCATTCTTTGAAAACACTGTGATATCATCAAGATATACCACCAAAAACTTGTCCTGCTCTCCAACAAAGGCTATGTCCATTGCCCTCTGAAAATTAGCTCCTGCATTAATTAATCCAAATGGCATCCTGGCATACATAAATGTTCCCCATGGTGTGGTAAAAGCAGTCTTCTTTTGATCTTCTGGAAACAAAACTACCTGATTATAACCAGAAAATCCATCCATCATTGACATTCTGGATGCTCCCACCACTTTCTGCAGGATGTAGTCCATCTTAGGCGGTGGATAATTATCCTTTAGAGATGCTCTATTTAAATTCCTTAAATCCACGCACAGCCTTATTTCTCCGTTTTTCTTTCGAACAGGAACAAGATTTGCTATCCATTCTGAGTATCTCAAAGGCACAATTATTTTGGCTTTCAGCAGCTTCTTGACTTCTTTTTCAATGGAGGGAAGCAGCAGAGGATTTATCTGTCTGAGCTTCTGCTTATAAGGCTTTGCATCTTCCCTCAAAGGAATTTTATGCTGCATTATATTAACATCAAAAGTTTTTAGGTCCTGATAGGACCAAGCAAATACATCTTTATAAGATTGAAACAACTTCAAATATTTTTCTTTATATTCTTCTGGGACCCTTTTAGATAATTTTACAATTTTGGGATCAGCATAAGTACCCAGATTTAAATCTTCTACTTGATCTTCTTCTATCACTTTGTTTGGCTGCAATGGAATATCATCTTTGTTAAATAATCTTTCTAGAGGCACCAGACCTCTAGGTATAACATTTCCTTTCAGCTGTAGCACTTTATTTCCTGCTATTCTTTCTTCCCATCTGTTTTCTGCAATATTTTCAACTTCTTCCTCCTCATTATCATCAATCTCCATATTGGAGAATTCTCCCACTGTCTCCATGAATCTCTTCATCATACCTGCCAATGCTTTATGTTATCTGGAATGGATGGTCTGTAACGTACCTCCACTTCATATCTTAGAAGTGGGTTCTGAGGAGGACGGAATGTACTGGCAGCTACAGCAAGAGAATCTGCTATTCTGTTTTGCTCCCGGGGCATGAACTCTATGTTAAATGTTGAGAATAAATTTTCTATCATGTCCTACACTTCGTTTCTATAAGCTCTCAGACGTGGATGCTTAGTTTGGCATTGATTTTTGATCTGTCTTACCACCAGCTCAGAGTCTCCCAAGACTTTTAAACTTTGGATGCCCATGTTTCTGGCTGTCTGCAGTCCCAATAATAGTGCCTCATATTCGGCTACATTGTTTGTAGCCTCATACTCCAATTTAAAGGACAGTGGCACCCATTTTCCTGTAGGGGAGATTAGTAGCACCCCAGCTCCATTGCCTTCTCTTGAATTTGCTCCATCAAAATGCAAAGTCCAAATTTCTGATTCCTGATCTCCTTTAGGCTGCTCAGCTTGGATTTGACCAAAAAGGGGCTCATGAGCATAATTTTGATTTTCTTCTAACATCAAACATGAGAAGTCTCCCTCTTTGTTATACACTGGTGAATTCTCTGAGCAATCAGCCTTAGTTACCATTTTAACAAATCTAGTCTCCCTGTATAACCTCCTCTCCTGGCCTCCAAAGACTGGGACAGTAGCATATGTTAAATCCAATTTGATTGACCCACCAATTTTTGTACCCCAGCACCTTGACAGCAGCATGCCAAAGCGGGCTGGGATATCGGCAACGACAATGTCCATGACCACACTCTTTGCTGGAATTTGGGCCAAATTGACCACTAGATCTTTAATCATTCCCAAGCATTTAACTCTTTTAGAATCAAATGAATATAGGTCTTTGTATGGTCTTGTAATTTGCAGTCCTAGTTGTTCCATGACAGATAGAGGCATAAGATTATGGGAAGCCCCAGAATCTAACATACAATTGTGTAACAGCAGGTCATGAATAACTAGAGACACATAAAAAGGAGGAGTAGAAGGGTCTATCTCCTCGACATGTGGGCCAAAGACTACCATGGGTCTTTCTTCTTGAAGGTTTAAACTATCAGGTACAATTGGTATTTCAGGAGGAAGCATGAAAGAAGTAACTTGAGACTGATATACAGGCTGTTTTAATAGTTCAGTCAGGGGGACTGGAATCTTAATTTTCTCAAGTTCTTTTTGCAGATTGAAAGTAGGTGGGGGCTTTTCTATCATAAATTCTTTTGACTCTTTATTTTCAGCTGAAGGTTTAATTTCTTTTGACACTGGCTCAGCATTAGGAGGACTGACTACTTTAGAAGAAGAAGGAATCTGATCATTAGGCTGCAAGGGAGTATTTAGAGGGCTCTTACCTTTTTCTATGTTTCTCTTCGTTGCTGATTCCTTCTGAGCAGATGCTTCTTTCTGAGGTGGCTCCTCTTCTTGATCTCGGGTTCTGGTCCTCTTCCTTGAAGATCTGAGATCATATTTTACATTGAATTGTGCTTGCATGAAATCAGAAAATTGCTTACAATAATGGTCAATATATGCTTCTTCTTCTTCGTCTTGCAATGGGCATTCTATATCATCATTATTTGAAAAGGCAAAATTTGAATCTTCTAATCCATAGGCAGCGTCTTCAGTGGAGTCATCTGCTGGGCCTTCCAAATACAATGGATGTGGTACTTGGTCTGGTTGTTCCTTTGCTTCTCTCGGCAATATCTGCAATGGTGGTCTTCTATACTGGGGATTGTATCCTTTGTTTGGAGCATTATAGAAATTCTTGGGAGCTGCATTTTTAGCTTCCAGTTCCAGCTTTACCATCTTCATTATCATCTTGCTTATTTCATCCATTTTATCTGAATCCTTTTCCTGATTAGAGGTGGAAACCTCTTCTTTGCCTCTCCTCATAGTATCTTGTTCGGCTTTTCCTTTTAATTTCCCAGTGGAGGCAAAGTTTGCTTCTAACTCCAAAGCATCTGACTGTGCATCATCTAAAGTGGCAGGTTTTCTCTCTCTCAATGAGAATCCAAAGTCAAAATCAAAGGCTGCTATAAAAATTATCTTGGCAGCAGCTTCATGGGGCTTCATTTCAGGAGGCAGGCTCAAATATAACTTGTTGAATCTTTTAATAAACTCTGATACCCCTTCATTCTATTTCTTCTTCATAGTATTAAACTCAGTAAGACACTGACCATGATCTTTCTTTTCTCCCCACTTCCTGAGAAAAGTATTCTCCATCTGGTCCCAGGTGGTCACAGAACGATTTCCCAATGTCTTGAACCATTTTCTGGCTTCACCTTCCAAAGACTGCACAAACAATCTCAAGACCACATCCAAATGTTCAACATTTAAGTTTTCTGCAAAAGAGAAGAAGGTCTCGAGATGTTTCTGAGCATCAATTTCATTTTCACCATTAAATCTCGACAGAATCTTCAAATAATCCTGTGGCATATCATTTAGCACTTGGGGTAAGGCCAGTGGAGCATATTTGTTCAATAAAAAAGCAGGAACATTGGCCATTGGGGGAGGTGGGGGTTGTGCAACAGTCTGAGATACAAATGAAGGGAGAGGAGTAGGAGGAAGTGGAGTATGAATAACAATGGGAATATATTGCACAGAAGCCTGAGGTGTGGATGGGAATAGTTCACGGTTAACAACAGCTACTTCTATAACTTCTTTAATTTCCTCAGCCTTGAAAGTAGGATGAGAATCTTCTTCAATCCAGGCACTTCCTCTACGTGGAGTTTCTGAGAGAAACTCGGGATTTTCTGTTCTAACTTCTTGAGAAGAAGAGGGCGGATAATTTTCAACGGAATATTCAGGGTTTTCAGCACGAACTGACTTCCTCTCCTTCCAAACTCTTTTATGAATGATCTTCTCTGGGTCAGACACGTAAGGTGTCTTTAATTGAGATGTATCTGACCTCAAATGCGGCTTACGCGGAGCCAGGACTACCAATAAATTTATCAAATGAAAGCAGTGGAGTCGCCAAGGTGAGAGATACGCAACTCTTCAACTCTCTGTGCTCACCTGATTAGAGAGTGAAAACAATTTGTCGAGACCCAGGGAAACTGATATTCTTGAATTCGTTCCCCGGCAACGGCGCCAGAAAGATGTTGTGGAAAATTTTGTCACCCCCTAGAGACAGTCTAGAGTTGCCATAGACCAGTGCCTAGGACATCTTAATATAGCAAGGAGCTCTTCATATAGCTTGGGTTGTCAATCCAAAAGCTCACTTACTATCTCTTGTTGAACAAGGAAATTAGTTTATAATGGGACCAATCTCTCTCAGAAGCTGATACAAAGATAAGAATAGTGTAGGAACATCATGCAAAACTCCAATACAAAGGCATCAGACAATTAAGAGACAACTTACTGTAAAGAGGGCCAGTTCAAATAATATATCACAAAAATCAGATATCAAGAAATGAGTGCAGGGAGGAAACATAAAGAAGATATTAGTTAACATGAGACTGATACCCAGATACACAACAGAACCACATAAGGGCATATTAATTTATGAATCCTTATATGACAATGGCATTTTAAAAGCACCCTCCTCAAGTAACTAATATAGCAGAAAATATGGAAGAGATGAACATGGAACAGTATATCATGACTAGGCCTATTTAAAGCACTTGACTAATTCCAGAAAGGGCATCAACAAGGATGAATCCTTACTGCAAACTAGTGAGCCACTCACATTCTAGAACATGATACAAGAAGAGAAATAGCATGAAATGAGATATTGTATTAACACATAAGAGAAATTACATACTGTGAGATACCAAAGACCAGAATCCTCATTATAGTTATAACTCCTCCTCACTGAGACCCTACGGGCTCTGAACCTTCATACAGAAGTGCTACAAAATGTATACAAAAGCCTTTTCACTGCACAGTTTGCTGATAGAAATCTGGAACCCTTCTAATGTCTTATTTCTGGGTTTTTATAGAAAAGATAGAGAATTCTAGAGAAGGAGGTAGATGGAGCACATTTAATGACTCAATTTGAACAAAAATGGCGGAAAGGATTCGCGCCCGCTCTATGAATGACTGAATATAAATGACTGTACTTTACAATCTGCCTTTAGAAATAAATGTTGAAGATGAAAATGTCTTCATGAACAAGACACAAATAATAATATATACAATGTTCTGCCTCCTACTGAAAGAGGGAAAATCTGCTGCCGTAAAACCCTGAGATAGCCTGCAATTTTGTACTGTACTCTTGACCTTTAACTTTGAATTTAAATCCTGGACCTTTAATGCAGGTCGAAGCGTTCCTTGATTTTCTCTGGAGGGTTCTGTAGCTTCATATCTTTGTTTTATTTAATGATAGTCATTCCACGCAACTACCTTCGACTTCTTTCTTAAATTTCGCCAGCAATATACGTTCTTTGATATGCTCTTGACCTCTGCAATGGAGGCGATAAATTATGAGGCCTCTTTATCATCTTGGAACCTGCAAAACCCACAAAAACATTAGAGAGACCAGACTCAGAGGTAAGGAGCATGGAGGTGGAGATGGTGATGACGTCGCGAACACGAACGGATGACAAGAACACACAGGGTGGCAGAGGAAAGACAATGGAGACTTTGATTAAACAGACGGAGCGCGAATTTCCCACGTAGAACAGTTTGGACGTGAGAAATGAATAAAAATGAAGGATATGAATGAAATCATACATATATACATATGGCGGGGAGGAATATTACGGACGCGCGAGGCGAGGACACATGGATGTACGAGGGGACAGGTGGAAAGGCGACGTGGCAGCGGAGTCAACAGACGGGGAGACTGATTTCTGGCCGTCGGATCTTGGAAGGCGAATCAACGGTTGAGAGATAGTGGGAACAACACAATGGTGGGCCACGGGATATGACAGACACGGGTTAACGGGCGAGCGACTTGAGAAGATATCCGCCATCGGATTGAGGCCAGCGGATCTAACGGCTCAAAGATCAACAGATCCAAAGGCGCGGGTGGATTCCGCTACCCGGCCATGGTTCAATATTTAACGCGCGGGAAAGCGGTTTTTAGGGCCCGTACCAAAGACACGCAGCACGTTTTAAATGGAATCGCTGGCATTTGGTTTAAATCCGCCGGCTCGGTGAAAGTGGTGCGGGATTTACCACCGGTTTTGGAAATTCGTACAGGCGCGGGGACCACCACACAAAACGACTACCGCTCCGTTGATTCAACTCGATCGGACGGTTACCATTGTGCCCAATAACATATATTGTTAAGCTCTTTTTCCTTCTGGCATGTGGTTTTTGGGCTCGGGTCATGTGGTAGCCAAAGCACGGGGGGCTAATATCTTAGAGCGGGGCCGATAAATTAAATTATGGATTTTTTGACCTTTGTAGAGTGGAGTTGGATTTTCGGGCGAACGGTGGGTTGGTACGGGAGCATGAGGTTTTAGGCCCTGGCGGAAGGTACGAAGAAATTTGGAAAAGGTGGCGGTAGAAAATTTACATGCGAGGAGTAAATATATGCAAACACCAAAAT